>JASAOG010000121.1:1467500-1622500 GCA_030265305.1 Biomphalaria pfeifferi | reverse complement strand
AATTTTTTTTTCACTGATTCATGTCTTGTCAGGCACAATGAATAATTGTGCAGAGTTTTAACTTAATCCGAGCATAGGAAATGAGAGAAAAAACATGTTCAAACTTTTTACCGAACAGACAGACAAAGTGAGTTGAAGCTTTGAAGGGTATCAAATAACCTAGGTACGCCACCGACACCCAATGACTAATTTGGTTTTTATTACACTCAAAGTAAAGGTGGTGGACCTCCACACTCATATTCCCAAAGCCATTGATAGGCTACTTAGTGACACCGATTATATTTAACTTGAAGTGGAATAAAAAAAAACAATCTTGAGGTATTAGCTACAAATACACAAATCGTAATTCATAGTATGACTTGAACTAAGAGAGGTCCTAAAGCCTATACGCATCATTTCAATTGACTTATCTAGATAGATACAGTTCTCGCTAAAAATGATTTAAAAAAACAACCTTTGCTTACGAACAAACCCGAAAAGAATTTTAGTTCACTAAGGTATCATCCGTAGTTAACCTACATTTCACCCCATCCGCCTGGATGTATCCTACACCTACCCAGCCCACGATGGTTCCCCAGGTTTAAATCGGATGCTCTTGCGATATTTGTGTGCATACTTCTTTGTTTCCCTCCTGACAGACGAACCCAATTTACTATTTTAAGTTTCACTTTGTCTGGTAACTTGGGGGAAATCTGGTATGTTTAATTTAAAATCAGATGTATCCTTGCTTCACCTAGCTTACAGTCAACACTGTTGATAAATAGATACAGAAATGTTCGTTTTATACAGCATATATTCATCTAGTTTTAGGGCCTGTTTAAAATTATGTAACAAATTCTTCACGATTCAGAGATTCACATCTCTCATACTACCTCGAAAATTCACGTCAAGTCGGTTTAACCAATCTTAAGAATGTCTGTTACAGATAGAATCTAAGAAAGAACAGAAAAAGAAAAAAAAAACAGACGGACAAATAAACAGATAGATAGATAAATACTATTAAAATAGATAGATGATAGATAGATGATAGATAGATGATAGATAGATGATAGATAGATGATAGATAGATGATAGATAGATGATAGATAGATGATAGATAGATGATATAGATGATAGATAGATGATAGATAGATGATAGATAGATGATAGATAGATGATAGATAGATGATAGATAGATGATAGATAGATGATAGATAGATGATAGATAGATAGATAGATAGATAGATAGATTAAAAGAGGGAGGATGATCATCGCTCCTACTCAACAAACGGGGAAGGGTTAATTTTTTGCAGAAATTACAGCTTATTAAAAAGATAGTTACTAATCTCAATAATATATGCTACATATTGATTCACGTATTAATATTTTGAAATATATGTTTGTGTGTTAACAGACTTAGGAGTTCATCAGTTCAGGTTTAAGGTTTTGAAAAAATCGCCCGTCCTAACTCAAAATCTCTGGATCCGCCTATGCACAGGAATGAGTTCCTACTCTGATGCTGTACATTACCATTAACGTAATAGGAAGCCATTTAATTGATGCATATTCCATTATTGGAAGTGCTGACGACACAGTCAATGTTGACCTATCTCCAGTAACGAAAAATTGTCTCCAGAAACAATCAATAACATCTATCTCTGGAGTGCTAGACACTAAAGAAAAAATCGTATACCAAAATGATGAAAACATTGAAATGATTTCTATTTACAACTGTTTGCAAATCAAATATTAACCATTAAAATACTGATACAGCTTTACAGATAAACTAGCATTACCCATGGGCTATGCTCGTTGATTTGTTCCAGAATTCATAATCATAATAGAAGGGCCCGCAAGGAAACCTTCCCCCAATGTTTTTTATTTCTGCGAATTTGAGTCTCTATAACGTTAAATAGGACCGGCCCGTTAATCTGAGTATCTCTTAGTTCCACCTCTCGGCAACCTTCGCCTCATTAAATAGTCTTTTTCAGATATTTGAGAGCTTCCATGATGGCCGGGCTCTTTTTTCTCCTTACATCCTGCAAATTGTAACGTTCACATAATATTTAGGCTGGAACCACCATTTTTTTCCCCTTCAATAAAACTGCCCGCAGTTCAACGCTTTTTGCGTATCTGTTTCAGTGACTTGGAACGGCCCGCTTTAAAACGCCCTCCAAAACATACTTCCTACTGGCCTGTGAATTTTAGTAACACTTTTCTACCCCACCCCCTTTTGACTACGAAAAAAAATCTAGTATGTTATGTCGAAGTGAAACGGCCCTTCATAGCGTATACTTTTGACAGAGACAGACAGATAGAGAGAGGAAGAAAGAAAGAAAGAAATAGAGAGAGAGGGGAGAGAGAAATAGATAGACAGAGAGATAAAAAGAAATTTAACAAGCGACGAGAATATTAACAATATGTTACTCTTCCAATGTAGGATTTGTCTGTAAACCAATTTTCTGTGAACCAATTGTCAGTGAGCCGTTTACCATTTGAACCATCTGTCGTCAACCAATTGTCGCTATTGTCGGTGAACCAGTTGTTGGTGAAGGATTTTGTCAGGTCAACGAATTTGCTTGAACGATTCGTCAAAGAACGGATTGTCCTGGAACGATTTGTCGTAAAACCTAAAGAAAGAAAGAAAGAAAGATTGATAGATAGATAGATAGATAGATAGATAGATAGATAGATAGAGAGAGAGGGGGGGGGGGAGAGAGATCATCTTTCAAAACAATGCTAAAATAATAGAAACTCTTGGTGACCTCCTGCTCAATGTGAAGCAACTCATCGTTTCGATGGTAAGAACCAGTGCTTTTTGTTGTGACGGTAAGCACCGGTACGGCGTACCGGCACCTTTTTTAATGTGGGGAAAAAACTATTACTTTTCTTGTATTTTAACGTTTATTATTAATGTATTGGTAGTTCAAAGTTAGGCAATCCATCCACTGAGTACCGGCACCTATTTTTTTTTTTTACAATAAAAGCACTGGAAAGAACGCATCACAACTTTGTCAGAGGTCAGATGTAGAAACATGTGGACTGGAATGTCTCAGTTCTCAATGGGAGAAGAAGAAGTAAAATGATGTCCAACGAGGCAAGGTCCAGCTAAGGCTTAGGATTGGGGAGAAACATGTCGATGGGTGTTGCCCAAAAAGACCATTTTAATTCACAGGCATCCCAACGATTCACTAGGCGGATATTAGAAACACGATCTCAACTGCGTTTTACTTCCACACATATTTCCCCAAGAATGTCAAGTGTTTTGAAGAATCTTTATCAGACGATTAATTTTCTTTCATTTATTCTAAGTGTCGACAGTTCCTTTGACTTTGGGAAGATCCTGATATATGTGCACTTTAAATGTTTATTTAAAAAGCTTATATCACAAACATTTGTGTTCTTCTGGTTCTTCCAATGAGAAAGCTCACATGTCAGGTTCTGTGAAATTCCTCCCATGTTTTGAGAGGCAATGCAGTTTTTCTTTTATTTGGCGCAAATTGAATTTGACAATTTCTTTTTCTTTTAATTGAATAGATCCAAATAAAATGTTTTTCATTAATAAGTTCGTTGACAATTTTCACACCCACTTTGATTATTACCTTAGAAATAATAATTAAGTTAGCTTGTTGGTTTAAAATGCAAAATAAAAAAGCTAATAATAAAAAACAAAATTATATATTTTATTAATAGATCTTTTTTTTCGCTTTTCAGTACAAAATAAGCATCCAACAAAAAAAAATATTTGTCTTTGTGTTTTAACAGAAACTGTTATTTATAAAGAACAGGAACTAAATCAAAACCACCGTTTTAGGTCGGTTGTAAAGCTTGTAGCTGCTGACAGCTAATACAACCAAACCGATGTAGGATTATTATATTTGGACAAAGCTTATATCAAAGAAATCTGTACACGTTATTCCCTCACACCCAACCTAGGATCAAGTTGAAATTTTACACAATTATTTCTTAACAAGAATCGATAAAACAAATTAATTGCATATTGGTAATCGATTTTTTTTTGTATCGAACAAGAGAAAGAAAGTGTACTTGACAGATGTGATGGTATAAATTGAATAAGTCCTCTTTATATTTTAAGCAGAGAATTAGGTCGTTGCTTAAAAGTTTGAAACTAACAATAAAACTTTGGCTGGCACAGTGGTTAGTGTGTTGGATTAAGGAGGCTTGAGCCCTCGAGTTCGAATTGGAGTCGCAAAACTTGTTAAAACAATTATTTTAAAAAGCGATCACGGTAGCATTCACGAGAAAGCCCCTTCTCCCTTCTCAATGTAACTTTCATTACAATATTCACAAATTTAACTTGAGTTAAGATATAAATCCAATAGCAGTGAAATTAACTGATATTTAAACAAAATCTAACTCACAACAAAAACACGTCTTCACTTTCAGGTCTCTAGATCGTCTTCCGTTTTACTTTGGCATTACGCTAGACCCAATTGTTATTTAATCATCCTCACCGCATAGCCATCAACCAATCACTAACTTCTTCTCAGCGTTACCTGAAAGAGAGAGAGAGAGAGAGAGAGAGAGAGAGAAAGAGACACACATACACTCATAACACCCACACAAAAAAACTGAAACCAGTTCGATTTAATATTTACAAATTTTTAAAAAGTATTTCCGAGAGCCTACCAATCGATATGACATAAAATTACATCATGCTTTAAGTTTGTAAAAACCCGTTTAATAATTTCTGAAACAAACTGGTATCACATTAAATTATGTAATGTATGCATCTCAAATCCAACGCTTGTAAAAATATATTTAACTCGTTCTCACTATGTACTCAAAAAGCCAGATATCTCTGAAAACGGGATGTTAAACACCTGACAGGCTAAAAAATAAAAAAAATAAAAAAAAAGGGTGGGGGGTACAGAGTTTTGTCTATCCTGTACTAAATTATACGGTTTAGGGAAAGTAAAGTAAATATCAAGCAAATATCAAGAAAATATCTCACCTAAGTGAAAGTATTTGGCATAACAAAAATGAATAATAAGAAACACAGAAACTCAAGTATTTTTACCTAAGTGAAAATATTTAGCAAAGCAGATAAAGTAAAGTAAATATCTCACCTAAGTGAAAATATTTAGCGTGATTGAAATATATGATAATAAACACAGAGACTCTAGTAGATACCTCACCTAAGTGAACATTAACCCTTCCAAGGCAGAATGTCAAGTTGTATCTTCCTGCTTGAAACACACTTTTATTCTCCTACTTGGACACTTCAGAAATGAGTTGCTTAATTTCCCCCTTGATTCTAGTCCGTGCGCGCGCGCGTGTGTCTTTTAATAGGTGTGTGAGTACATATATATGCATGAACTCACGGCGGCGGCGGCCGTGGCTTCGGTGACAAGAAGATGCCAGAATGAGTACGGCCTAGCAGGTGAGGCTTTTAAATGGCGGAGTAGCGGCCTCGCTCGTGGATGTGTTTGTGAGAAAGCCAGGCTCATTTACATACATTCACACAGATAAATGGAAACACGAGCTCAATAACATTTTCCCCTATAGTCACACACTGTGACACGCGCTTCTTCAATTAGGTCTCTTGGTATCAAGACGCCAGCTAACATGAGGCTCTAAATCTTTTGATTCCCTCAGACATGATGAAGAATTACATGAAGAGACATTCCTTAAGGTCTAGAGTTTTCGTTTAAATTCTTTAAATTCAACAAAAAAGTTTATTATACTTGTATAAATGTTTACATAATTAAGGCTTGTCTTCGAGTCCAAAAAAAAACATTTAAAAAAAACAACGAAATAGCGATATTTCACGTAGGTACGTATACCCAGCTGTGACCTACATACTTTGCCACAAATAACGCAGACAAATACATTGTCTTTCAATGGTTAATTTAACCTTTTGTTTTTAAACCGGTAGCATTTGTAGACTGCTCCAGCTGATTTTTTCCCAAACCTTCTGTCAAGTGTTTTCCTCTATGTCGGTAAGGGTAAGCTTGTACCTGATTAGATCTCTCTGTTAAACAGTCCTTCTTTATTTAGTTGCTTAGAAAAGATATCCTTTAGCTTACGTTCGTCCCCCATGTACGGTCTTTAAAAGATCTCCTTTAGCTTACGTTCGTCCCCCGTGTACGGTCTTAAAAAGATCTCCTTTAGCTTACGGTCGTCCCCCGTGTACGGTCTTTAAAAGATCTCCTTTAGCTTACGGTCGTCCCCCGTATACGGTCTTTAAAAGATTATCTAATTAGTTTTAGTACTTTTTACCTACGTTAAAAATAGTAAACAAAACAAGTGCTCCTTCTTCCCTTTGGCCATTAGAGAATGAAATGGGTTGCCTGAATCAGCCAGAAAAACCAAAAACTTGGCACAGTTTAAGTCATTGATTAACATGCATGACTAGATTGACACATGTAATGCGTAGGACGTAATTACCTTTTTTTTTTAAATTAACGTCTGTAATCTAAAAGACAAGAAGATAAATGAAAAGGTCAAGATGAACTTATGGAATAAAAGCATCATTTTTAGATGACGGCATCACGTGTCCTTTCGCCTCACACCTTTCTACACATCCCCTGCTACTTGTACCCGCAACGCATCCCCGATATCAGTGAAATGTTGAAGTAAGGAAGTAGTTTAGTGAAATGTTATTATACTTTTACAACTCATGAAAACATAGATAGGTCAATAACCTGGATCGTGTCTTATTATCTTTCGCATTTATCTCTACATGAGGCGCGGTGGCTGAGCGATAAAGCGCTTGGCTTTCAAACAAGGGATCCCGTGTTCGAATCCTGTTGAAGACTGGTATTTTTAATTTCGGGATCTTTAGGCGGCCTTGAGTCCATCCAGCTCTAAAGGGTACCTGACATTAGTTGGGGAAAAAGTAAAGGCGGTTGGTCGTTGAACTGGCCACATGACACCCTTGTTAACCTTGGGCCACAAAAACAGATGACATTTACACCATCTGCCCATCTAAAGATCACAAGGTCATAAAGGTGAACTTTACTATCTCTACATGAGATGGTCTCTACTCTTACTATCTATATATGAGATGGTCTCTAAGTCTTACTATCAATACACCAACATGTTCCTGGAATGGAGTAAATGTTTTCCAGATGTTCTTTCGTTAGTTTGTCAATTTGTCCTGCTATCGATTCCATTAAAAACGCAAAGAATACGAAATCTAGCTAGCTGACAGAATAATAAAAATGTATCTGTTCCATGTTCTTCACATTGAAAAAAAAAAGATGTTTTGGCGACCACGCATACACATATACTTATCAGATACTTCGTGGTCAAGATTGGGTTCCCAACGTGTTTAGATCTCGGCCACTCTGATTTTTTTTTTGAGTAAGTTGGGACTCCATTATACTAATAAAAATGGTTGCCAATATTTTTTTTTAAATCAAGGTGTTAAGTAATGACTTTTTTTTTCTGTATCTAGAAGAAGATTTAGTCTGAAGCTACGTGTGTTCATTTTTGTGCCATTAGTGTCTGTTTGTTTTAAATGTTTTGCGTGTTCCTTCGGAGCTCAAGATAATCCAATTTCTAGTCCAAACTTAACGTAGGGCGACAGGGGGTGGCAGAGGGCAAGGTCTGAACCCTGAACTATCGAGACGACCGAACGACAGCTCATCGCTCATAAAGCACGACCAGGCAGCCATCCCTTGACTTTGCTGATGGCAAACTCTAGAATTCTTTTCAATCGTGGGAAGAGGTCCTTTGTTTTCCTTTTTTTTTTGGTGACTTTTTTTTTGCTCTAAGCAAACCTCGTCCAATCCGCAATCCTGCATTTGCATCCTGCTTCTCTTTCTTTTTCCTTGTGTTATACTTTGCAGGAAAATTTTGTTTAGGCTCTGAGGATAGTTGTGACTTGGCCATTTCCATGGGCGTACCCAGGAAGGAGGGGGTTGGGGTTAAACCCCTTCCGAAAAAATCCTCCCCCACCCCCGACAAAAAATTCTTTAAAAAAAACACGAGACAATGGACGGACGCATCAATAGGTGATGCTTATATTGGCATCTCTCTCTCTCTCTCTGTGTATGTTCGTGTAGTTTTGTTTGTTGGTTTGTGTATTGTTAAATGTACTATCGTAACGAGAGAACATGCTAATGTAGGAGAACATGCTAATGTAGGAGAACATGCTAATGTAGGAGAACATGCTAATGTATCGTCCGTGTGCAAACATGAAAGCAAGCTAACTCTTAGATCGTGACTGCGACATTGAACATTCTCATTAGAGCTGTAAAAGTTGTCTACCCTGTGTAATCGTCTGCATGCCATTATTTGAGATCGATGTTCCTTCTCCACGTCAAGGTGGAGGGAAAAAATCTGAATGAAATATGAACATAAATTCATACTGTCTTTTCACCAGACAGACAGAAAGATAGAGGAAGTTGATATAAGCTTTGTAAAAATTTGTTAAGAATTATATATAAATAAATGGGCGTAGCCAGGAATTTTTTTCGGGGGGAGGGGGAGGGTTGGGGGCATTTTTCTATATATGTGTGAGTGTGTGTAAATAATTAATCTTTATTACATTCTGGCATTCATTCTTTCGGAAAAAGTTTATCGTTCCTTCGAATCGGTTCTTCCTGGAATTTGTAGACTCCCCGCCCATGCCAGCAAGGGGGCTTGGGGGAGCGCCGTGAGCTCCCCAGCGAGGTACGGGGCCAAGGCCTGCCGCCAAGCACTTTTTCCGGTATTGAAAGCCAACAAAATGCATATTCTGAGGTATCTACAGTGCATTATCCTGTTATTAAAAAGTTTTATTTCAAAAATCTAATCTGCTATTCTTACTTACTTAGATCCACCCGCGCCATTTGGCGCATTGGGCAGCAAGCTGCTTCCAGAAAAATCTGTCGCTGGCAATGTCTGAAGCCTCTTCCCATCTGTTCTGAGGACCTCCATTAAAGTGTGGCGCCAAGTTGTACAAGGATGTCGCTGTTTGCGCTTTCCTCGTAATGGCCTGCATGACATCGCAACTCTTATTATGCGTAATCCATTTTGTTGGAGACATGTCCCGCAAATCTCATGCGACGCTCTGTCACAACCGTACAAAGGGGTCGACTCCCAGTTCGGCATAATATTTCCTTGATTGAGACCCGATCTCTATTACTGACTCCTAAAATCCGTCTTAGCCATCTTTGTTGAGCCACATTTAATATTTTTCAATTTCGGCAGATAACTATTCACTGCACTTTATTATTGGAGCTCAGTCACTGGTAGAAATTTGTAACCTCTCTTGTCTACGCCCTTAGAATTAGGTGACTGCTTCAGATTTTATATCGAAAAGGGAAGTTTTATCGTCAAAATCATCTGTTTGGGGGTTTTAAACTCAAAACTATCTAAACGGGTTTTGAACTTTAAAAAAAGTCCTCTGGTTGAAGGGGATTTTACTCAAAGCCCCTTTGGCTTGGCTAAGCTCATAGAATTTTTAGTGTGTAATTTGCTTTTTTTTTAAATTGAAGAGGTATTTTTCAGCATTAAACACCGCTGGAAGGGGGCTTTAAACACAAAACCCCTCTTGGCTATGCTCATAGAATCTGGTTACGCTCATAGCATTTTGAGTGTGTAATTTGCTTTTTTTTATATAATGAAGGGGTATTTTTTTTACTTCAAACCCCGCTGAAGGGGGTTTTAAACTCAAAATCCCTTTGGCTACTCTCAAAGAATCTGGTTACTGATGAATGGATAGTCTTATATTGAAGAAGAGGTTTTAAATTCAAAATCTTCCTTAGCTATGCTCTTCGAATATGGGGATTGTCATTTGCATTATTTTCTTTTTTTGTTTTGTTTTATAGAAGAAGGGGATTTAACTGCAAAACTCCCTTGGCTGCGATGGGGCAAGTGATGGTTTAGTATTAAAATCTTACATAAAATAAACAAAATCAAAGCAAAAATCAGTCACTAAATTCCGGTTTGAACCCCAACCCCCCTCCGGCTACGCCCATGTATATATGTAACGTCCACATATTTAATTAAAAAATAAAAAAGTTTTGCTTTCAAAAGACTCAGCACGTTTCAGGCGGTGGTGAAATGTGATTCTCAATATCATTGATTGTTTTTGAGATCTAAACATGTCAGACGAACGGATGGCTTGACAGACAGACAGCACGCAAAAGGAAATGGGACAATGTAAAAGAAAGAAAAAAGATGGGTTATACAAAAATAACAAGGTTACAAAAGACAGTTTGTGCGGAAACACAAACTCAAAATCGGCCCCCGAAGTAAAATGTTTTACATAATTCGGATAATCCTTCAGAGTTGAAGATAGTTTACTTCCTAGTCGAAACCTCCCGCAGGACGACAGGGGATGGGAGCAGGCAGGGTTTGAACCTTCGACCGTCGATAAATCCGAACGACAGTCCAGCGCGCAAACCGCACGACCAGTGGTTCACCCAGGTAGGCTTCAATATTTTCAGAAAGAACATCCGAATGAAATTAAATCAAAGACAAATGAGAGATAAGAATGGAGAAAGAAGGTTAACAGATCTTGTGTAGTGCCCTAACGGTCCCGCAGATCAAAGGATAGGTGAAAGTGAATGTAAAGTTAGATGTCAACCTGGCCTAACTAGTTTCCCTTTCAGACCTTGTGGTCTATAGGGCAGATGATGTAAAGTTCATCTGTTTTTGTGGCCTACGGCTAACGAGGGTGACATGTAGCCAGCACAACGACCAACCGCCTTTACTTTTCCCCAACTAATGCCAGGTACCCATTAGAGCTGGGTAGACTCAGAAGTTCAAAATCCCAGTCTTCACCAGGATTCGAACCCGGGACCCTCGGTTCGGAATAAATAAAGTAATTGTTTTGAAAAAGCACAATCACATATTCGAATCCTCAAACAAAAAAAAATTAAAAAATTCGCTTTATAAAAAAATGTTCACAAAAATAAAGTTTATAAGATTACTATTTGTTTTAAATTAGGTCTAACTTATAATGCATACTTTCTAAACGGGACAGACGGACAGACATTTCACACAAAACTAATAGCGTCTTTTCCCCTTTCGGGGGCCGCTAATAATAACAAAAAAAAAACAACTACCTACTTTTGAGCAGGCTAGAATGTGAGACTTTTGATAAATAAGGCGTTTAATTTTTATCCTATAATAGCCAAAACGTTTAACCAAATGTGTAAGGAATTCTCAATCACAGCTCTGTCTTCTATTTCAGTCCGCGTTAGTATAATCTTTTTCTATTTCTTTCTATCACTGACTCTACGTATTTAACGCTAGGATGAGTAGGATAGAATCTAGCAGATAGTACAAGCCGAGTAGCATACCGGAAGAACAGAGATAAAGACATTTGAAAATACTTCTATCAGCTGTTCATTATCTACGAGAGAGAGATTCTACAGTTTTCGTTTACCCCAAGCTTCAAGGCAGGAGAAAATACATTAAGAGCCCCTGGCGATTTTGGTGAATACATTGGATAGAAATAAATGGGTTTAAAACAACAACAACAACTACACATTATTGAGTATTGCCCTTTAAAATCATCTCTGGAATGTTGTTATCGCTTTAAAGTTCGTTTTCAAAGAAAAGACGTGTGTGTGTTTTTTTTTCCGCTATCTTATTAACTGAAAGGATAGACAACTTAAATCTGGGTTTATTTACTTGAAATCTTTACGGAAGATTTCTGGATAAATATAGCGATGTATATTATAGATACAAGTAATAGGAAATGGATGCAGTAAAGAAGTAGAAACATCTGATTCATATTAAAATAAAATAAACAGATCTATATCTATAAAATACAGACAAATTTGAGCTTCTCTATTTCTCTCTCTCTTTTATAGGGTCGTGTGTGTGTGTGCCAGTGACGTAACTAAGGTAAATGATGCCAGGTGCGGCAGCTCCTTAAAAATCACTAAAAAAAAAATGAAACATCGAAAAGACTTTTTTCCCCTCCAAAAAAAAACAACGTCTTCTTTGTTAGAGTATTGCTAGTTAGCAAAAAAATAAAATAATTTCAAAACGATACAATTAATGAATCTTAGGAGCTTTCGTGTAGGCAAAACTATCAATAATTTTAAATATTTTAATTGTAAATATTTTTGTTTCCACCAACTCTTGTTCACTAAACGAAATTAGTAAATTAGTGAGTCGTAAATTGTCAAAGTTGTTCGAAACTAATTCTGGATCAACTTAAGTTTGCAAATATTTCGCACGAATGTTGCCACACAGCGCTATTGTGACAAATAGATGAATCAAAATGACGATAATCGGGACTGAATCACCTAGCCGACTTTTAAAAATAAAATTCAAGAATTCCACGTAAACTTGTTTCGGAAGTTTGAAGGCTTCTGAATAAACTGCGAAAAAACATTGAAGCTTCTTTCGCTCCAGAAGACGCTGTCATTAAAGAGATTCTATCAAAGGCAAATGACAGAGGGGAATGGAGAAAGACGGTCAACTGATCTTGTGTGGTGCCCCAACGGTCCAACAGACTAAGGGATAGGTAAAGGTGAGTAGTCTATATGGGAAGTAGGGCAATGACAAAGAAGGCTGACGTCATTTCTTTCGAAAGGAGTGTGTTTTAACTGCTACAACTGGATGAGAAGGAAAGTTTCAAATTTGTTGAAAAGTATTACCTCAAGACGTAAGTTTTAACATCTTAGAAGTAACGAGTCCATGAAAAAAAAATGTTCTAATAACCAAATCAAGATAACATTTATAATGTATATACATAGTGATAAACAAAGAAGAGAGCCTATCAGTAGTAAATTATAATATGCTAGCAAAACCTAAAGTTTGGAACGAAAATCCAGGATAAATCTGATAGACTAGCATAAATTCACTTACCTCCCTTCTCTCTTCCCCTCCCCCCCCCCCTATTGCCCTTCTCGATTCTTCCTTTCCATATCCTTCACTTTGTTGTTTAACGTCTAGTCACTCATCACTCCAAAAGATAGCCCCCCCCCCCCCCTCCTTCCAAATCTAATCTATCATCTCTTAACTTTCTAGTCTTTGAGTCTATTTCCCCATAAACCTATGTCATTTCGTTCAACGCTTCCCGACCCGTACAAATCTGAGCACTTAAACGCTCTGTTTTCTACTGACTTAAAGAAGGAAAAACGCTGTACAATTAGACACATTCGTTGTAGGATTCTATAAACCTGTGCGTCTCACAAGGCCACACGAAGAGAGATGTTGGATAGGCACCTTTTGCTCGGCGTTCCAGGTACCACCTCATCGTGGTCGCCGGGTGAACACCCCTACTCTTAGAGGGGTGGCCAAGGGTACTGGTTGCTTGCCGCTGATGAATGAGCAGCCGGCAAGTGTAAAAGGCAATCATAGGGGTTATGTCCAGCCCCCCCCCCGCACGTGGGGCCCCGGGGCAACGGTGAGTAAGAGACCTAACGGGATCTCCGAAAAGCGGATAGCGCTGGACACCAACTCGAGGGTTGGTCGGGTTCTCCTGGGACTCGGCTGATTCGCGGGTCTCTCTTTGGGCAAAGACTGGACTGACTGGCGCGGCCTTAGCGGGCTGCGTCGGGCGGACTGGTCGGCGTCCACGAGTTAGGCTCTAACTAGCCCGTCCCCTGTGAGGTAGTAGAGGAAAGCGCTTCCCAAAAAGTAGGTTTCGATACTGGGGATATCGAGCAATCCTCACACAACCACTCCTCCTGTAAGCGGGCTCTTGCCATACGGAGGTGGTGACCAGTATTGCGGACTTCCCGCATCCTAGAGTTCCGGACCCTCTTGCAGGCCCTGTGAACACTACCTTCTAATCGGTAATAACTAAGGCCGCCAACGGCCTTCGACATCTATGCAAACATGAACAATACACACCAAACCAGAAAACCCGGGTACGAGCATACCCAAACAGGCTCCGTCGCGCGGGTAGTGGGCGGCAGGCCCGACAACAAAAAATCCTCTACTACTCGCCCCGTGGTTCCGATCCGGCGGAACCTGTCGAACCACGAAAAGTCAGCGAAGGTTCCCCTTCCCAGGACAAAGCCCTCTTCCCAGGCTACACTGCATTCGTTCTTCCCTCGGAAGAACGGTAGCTAAGGTGTGGCTAGCCAACCACACCAACCTGGTGATCATGTCCCGCACCAGGCCCAACGAACTATTATCACCAAAAAAGCCCAATCAACTACGACCAATGAAGCGAGGACCATCGGTCCTCCAAAACACCAACCATTACAACGGTTTGTCGCTACCAGTCCAAAACCCTTGGGGAGCGACAAACTTAGCCAGATAAAAGTACTTCAGCTCAATATCTGTGGCTTAATACCCAAGATATTAGAGCTCACAAAACTCCTCCAGGAGAGGGCAATAGATATCGCGCTCTTACAGGAGACTCTGGTAGGCAAGAAACGAAGTAGCCACATCAGTGGCTATACGGCTTATAAATGTAAGTGCGATGAGTGCCGTGGAATAATCACATATGTAAGAAACGGCATGACAGTTTCTCTAAATCCTGGCCCTCAAAACGGGCGTACCGACGCCATCTCGCTTGATATATTCAAAGCTTGTAGAACACTTACGGTCATTAACTGTTATAATCCGCCAAAACACGAACTTGCCATTAACCTCGGCAACAAGAATATTCCAACTAAAACTCTATTAGCTGGGGACCTAAATGCCAAGTCTCCTGCATGGGGCTATGACGCAACCGACATCTAGGGCCAAAAAGTCCAAGAAATTCTTAACACTACGAACTTATTCTGCCTACAGAATAAACACAGCCCGCAAACCCTAATACAAACTGGCAACGGGTCTCTCTCGAGACCCGATTTAACTCTTGTCTTCGCAGATCTAGAGGGGAAAACCACAACTAAAGTGCTTGAGGATGTTGGAAGTGATCATAGGCCCATAGAAATTACTATTGCCTTCTCAGAGGCCAGGGGTGTAGCCACTAAACGGCCCAAAAAATGGAGCTACACTAAGTCTGACTGGCCAGCGTACGGGGCGGCTGTCGACTCCGCCCTGTCGAGTATCGCGATGGAGGAAGGGACAGTCGATACTAAATACGGCGAAATCACTGCAGCGATTTTGGGTGCGGCTAGGAAGTATATCCCGCGGACCTATCCCGGCACACGGCAGAGACCCGCCTGGTCCCGAGAATTAGATCGAATAGTCAGGGCCAGGAAACGGGCGAGGCGCAGAGCACAAAAAAAGGGGACTTCTGAATGCCGCAGGGAGTTCAACGCATTATGCCGGAAGGCCAGCAAGGTGGCCCAACGTGTACGGGCGGACCACTGGAGGGATGCCTGTGCCTGGCTGGATCTTCGGGATACTTCCAAAGCCTGGCGTCTTCTTCGCAATCTTGAGGCAAAAGATTCGGTGCGTACAGCCACTTTATTATTGTCACCCAGTGGGGATCGAGTGGCAAAAGATCAAAAAATGGCCGACTTGCTTAATAAATATTTCGCTTCGATAAGCAAGTCCGAAAAGAAGACAGCCACGTCTATAGCCCTCCACAAGGAGCGTAAGAGACTCGAGAGGGAGTCGGATGGGTCAGAAGACCTGGACACGTGCAACGCGCCCTTCTGCCGTGCTGAGCTAGACAGAGCGATAGCTAAGTGCAAAAACAGAAAGGCTCCGGGGCCAGATAAGGTTACTCCTGAGATGGTAAAACACCTCGGGGGTATTGCGAAAGGCAAACTCCTTGAGTTTGCGAATCGAACCTGGGTAGAATCCAGACTACCCAGGGCCTGGCGTTGTGCTACCATTGTTCCAATACTTAAAAAGGGCAAAGACGCGACTAACGTGGAGTCCTACAGACCCATATCCCTGATCTCCACTATCGGCAAGATAGTAGAACGGATGGTCAGCGAGCGATTCGTGTGGAGCTTTGAGAGTACCGGTATCCTAGCACCAGAGCAGGCTGGCTTTAGGGCAGGCTTGAGCCCGATCGACCAGGTCACAGTTTTCATGCAGAAGGTGGCCGATGGGTTCCAGAGGTCCGAGAGCAGTTTTTATAGACCTAAAACAGGCTTATGATCGGGTGTGGAAGCAAGGCCTCTATCTTAAGCTTAGAGCCATGGGCGTACGCGGGCGGACCTACAACTGGATAAAACAGTTCCTAACGGAGAGGAAAACACGAACTCAGTTCCAGTACTCTCTAAGTGGGGAAAACACCCCAATAAGAGGGTTACCCCAGGGATCCGCCCTCTCCTGTATCCTTTTCATGGCCTATCTTAATGATTTGCCCAGCTCACTCCGGTGTCGCAAACTGCTATATGCTGATGATATTGTCCTCTGGTCAACCGTGAAGAAAGCTGACCAACTTCAGACAGCATTACAAGCCGACCTCCATACCATCTCCTCGTATTGTTCAAAATGGCAGATACGAACCAACGTTGCCAAAACGACCTGTTGCCTGTTCAGCCTGGGAATCGACATTCTTCGGGCCCCATTTGAGCTCCAACTCGGTGGTCTGCGACTCCAACGTGAAAACACGCGAAAATATCTAGGAGTCACCCTAGACAGAAAGCTCTCAATGCACTTGCACATCCAGGATGTTGAACGAAAGGCCTCGGAGAAGTTAGGGTTACTCAGAAAGCTAGCCAGTACCAAGTGGGGCGCCCAAGCTGACACGCTCCGCAAACTGTACACAGGGGCTGTCAGATCCCAAATCGAGTACAGCCTGCCCGTGCAGGTGTACGCAAGCAAGACGGCTCTCGAATCATTCGACCGTGTACAGTCCCAGGCTCTCAGATTGATTTGCGGCACCTATAGAACGAGCCCAGCTTCCGCTGCAGAAATCATGTCCAACGTGGCTCCTCTCAGCCTGAGGAGAGAGCGCGCCGTGCTAACAGCCCATCCCTCCCATAAATTTCACTATACACGGGTTGGAGGGGGCCACAAAACGACACACACACCCGGATTTACTAAGAAAAATGGCATTGGACACACTAAAGACCTACCCGGCCGATGCCATCTACTGTTACTGGTCGGTCATGAAGGACCCCGTAAGAGCTGGGTATGGGGCCTATATCTGTTACCCAGACCACGAACCAGACAAGCTGTCAGGCACATGCGGCCTCGCCGCATGTAGCTTTGATGTAGAATTAACGGCGATAACCAATACACTCAATTACCTGCTCCAAAAACTGCGCGAAAAGATAACCGTTGCGACAACCGTTGTAATGGTTACCGATTCCCAGTCCTGCCTACGAGCCATGGCTGGCTTAGGGGGAAAGTCCAAATTGGTGGAAGAGGCATTAGGCGCCGCAAATAACATCCGCCTATTATTTGGAGCTGCCATCTTTATGCAGTGGGTGCCCTCACACTGCGGCGTGAGGGGCAAGCCGTGGCTGATGCTCTAGCACGAGAAAAAGCGCTGGCCGTGCCCACTTTCGAGTCACCAAGTACATTCCAACAGGCTACCACAGTTATACGAGAGTGGGTACATGAAAAATGGTTAAAATCCTTGGATAACTCCAACACTGCCAGGGGAGTCTGGCAGCACATGCCTCTACCAAAATTGAGAGGACCCGTGGTGAAGGCTAAAAAGGTCGGAACAAACAACAATAGCGCAGTGGCGTACGGGACACTGCCTCATAGGTGCGTACTTCGCCCGGTTCCGGCCAAATTTTGATGCCCGTTGCCGACACTGCGGGGAATCAGAAGAGACGGTGGCGCACGTCTTGCAAGAGTGTCCGCATCTCCGCGAGCTGCAGGAAGACGTATCCAGTGGTTCACTATGTTTGTATGGAAGCTATGAGGCAATACGCCAAACAGCAAAGTTCCTTACCAGGGCACTACGGGAGATCTAGGTCTCCCTGCCTTGTCACCAATTGGAGTTCATCTCAGGCACCTTTTGAAATTTAGACTTGACATCAAATGTAAAGTAAAAAGTTCCCCTTTCAGACATTATGGTTTATAGGGCAGATGATGTTCTTCTTCTTCGTCCTCATTTTTATGTTGAAGCGTCCAGATGACTAGACCAATATAGGAGATGAACTGCGCAGCGGTTTCCAAATCAGGGAGCTCTCCAAATAGTTTTTTTTCTTTTGGGTTGTTTTGGGGCCAGTGTCTTGTTCGGGCAGCTTGATAAAGAGCAGTTTTGGAGGAAATGGTACCCGGGCATGCTACCCTGCCTCATAGTGGCGCCCGGGTGGAAACGATCGTAGGAAACGATTAGGCTAAAGGGTAGCAAAACCGTGGGGGTGCCTTAGGGGGGTGCAAGAGCATCCTATTTGCACTGCGAGGAGTTGTAAAAAAGCTCCCACAACCTTGTCACAATCCAGGCGCTGTTCCTCAAGGGGCCGTTACATAAATGGCGTGTCCCGCACGGTTAGCCTGGTATAGAAAAGGAAAATGGCGGGGGTCTTAATGTATGCGGCCTCTTGCTACGAGTCTGACCCACCCGCCAGACAGAACAGTGTACACTGTTCTTATTCGGGCGGTGAAAGGGAGCTCTTGTTCACTTTTGCTGGCCTAGAGTTCCAAGAGCCGAAGGCTCAACTCTACTTGACAGTTTCAAGAAGAAGAAGAAGAAGAAATGGTCAGCATTCTCTGGTGACACTACACATGATTTCACTGGTTCCAATTTTGAGCTTTCGGTACATATGTTGTCTCATTCTGTTGTGTCCGGTCCTGTGTCGAAAGATTAGACGTTGATCTTGTCGGGATAGCTTACAATAGGCGTAATCTTTCTTGTGATTTGGATGAGAGCTTCTCCATTTCTCGCAGATGATGTAAAGGTCATTTGTTTCTGTGGCCTACAATTAACGAGGGTGTCATGTGGCCAGCACAACGACCAACCGCCTTTACTTTTCCCCAACAAATGTCAGGTACCCATTAGAGCTGGGTGGACTCAGATGCGCCCAAAGATCCCGAAACTAAAAATCCTAGACTTCACTAGGATTCGAACCTCGGATCGGAAGCCAAGCGCTTTACCGCTCAGCCACAGCGCCTCCTAACATCAAATGTAATTAGTGTAAAACCCTTATGGAATTTTTTGTTTAAAGTTGAGATAATTAGCGCGTAGAGTGCGGCACAAACAAATCGATAAATGTCAACAAATATTGGAATGTAAAACGTAGAAAAGAAGAAATAAAAAAAAAAAAGAAAAGAAAGAAATGTTCACAGATAGTTTGGTATTTCAAACATTATAAAACCATAACTCCACCTGTTAGAACCGATAATTGATGAGAACTAAAGGAGAAAAACCAACCAATTGGAACTAATAGACAGTATGGTTGAAAAATCAAACAAAGCGTATAGATTTTTAAAACATTGGTATAAAGCTGAGAAAAGTTAGATCTAGGCTAAAACGATATAGTCAAATGAAACAAAAAAAAAGTCTTAAATTAAGTGTCTAAACTTCACCTAAATACGGGTAAACTGACCTGACCAATGACTACATAAGTTTGGCTTGAGCTCCGATTTTCCCAATGTACACAGCTTACTACACAGCACAACTCTGAAAAGAAAACCTTTTTAAAACAAACCAACCAACGGATGAAATGGTATAGAACGCTGTACACTACATAAGAGCACATTACCGAGACTGCTAACATCTGTCCACCTACTAAAATACGTATTTTTTTTGCTTAAGTATTCTTGTGTTCAGATTTCGCGTACTGTGCCATAACACAGGCCTATTCAACAAGAAAACAAAAGCTAATAGAAGCAAACATTTGTGTAGAAAGCAGGAATGACGGCTAGTTGGACGAATGAAGGGCAGACAGAGACGGAGTAACGGATGGATGGAACTACAGATAGATAGATAGGCCAGCTTTGTTTGTGAAATAGTAAAAATATAACCCATTTCTGGTGTCAATAAAACATCAGAGCTCGTATTAGCCAAACCTTCCCAGACATCAATGGGATCAGTCTCTATGCCAACAGTCCACGCTATGTTAGGTTTACATCCCGTTATGGCAGGATATTTCAGTAAATATGTGAAGCGGAGGTAAAGAGGGAAAAAAATAGGCGGAGGAATACACACCAGAGTGCTAATTCCGCTTCTTATCACAGTTCAAATAGAACTTTATTATTCCATCTCAAGGAAATAAAATCCCTTTTATCGTAAAGTTATGATAGTGACAAAGAGAGAGAGAGAGTGCAAAGAAGAAGAGATAGATATATTAAGAGATATATTAAAGCAACAGAAAAAGAGAGAGAATGTAATGAGAAAGAGAGATATATATAATAAGATAATAGATAGATAAATAGAGAGTTTGACTTTAAGAAAAATAAATGCTAAAAGCCCGCAGTTCCAAAGGGAGAGATTGCATATTTTACAACAAAAAACTGACTTAAAAAGGTTCAAGAAAAACATTTTAAAAATACTTTTTTTTAAAAAGCTTATATTAAGCGTACTTGTATCTATTAGTTTGGATCAGTCATGGCATTAAATGTGTATTAAATTTAGAGTAGACAAACAATAAAAAAAAGTATTTATAAAAATAACAAGGTTACAAACAGTTTGTGTGGAAACACAAACTCAAAAGCGGACCCCGAAGTAGTCCACCCAGGCAGGTAAAAGGCAGGTTTCGATATTTTTAGAAAGAATATCAGAATAAGATTCTATCAAAGGCAAATGACAGAGATGAATGGAGAAAGAAGGTTGACAGATCTTGTGTTCAACGGTCCAGCAGACAAGGGAAGGTGAAGTTACATTTGTACCTGGCCAAACTGATGTCATATTATGATTATCTAATTGCTCTAATTGTTTTGTAAAGGGTCAATCTCTTATTCCGTTACAAAAAAATAAAAATAACCAATTCCTTTTGTTAAGTGTGTCCCTATTCAAATAGTATCGCGCTGCAGTTCACCAGATAATATGACAAAAACTACTTATTAATTGTTGCTTTATATTATGACATAGTATACTGTACTTAGTAATACATTTGTAAAAAAAATATTATTTAATAAAACTAAAACCGTTTGCATAAATATGTTTAAAATATGGTAAATATCATTCCCTTTACGAAATAGCCTCCCGTGTTTGTTACTTTTAAAAGTGAGTAGTTGTAAAAATGGTGCATTTTTATGAAAAACCTGCTTGCATAGTTGATTTCAAAAATTAAATTTTTCGCTTTCAGAAAAGAAAAAACGACCTAAATTGAACTCATGGCTTAAGCCTTCTCTGGTTTCTCAAGACAACACGGTAACCACTCTGCTAGTGGAGAGCTTAGGAACATGGAAATTGTATAGTTATCTATTGTTTATGTAGTATCGACATATTTTTCAGGTTTGTGTTTACTACGGCTCAGACGACGACCTTTAAAGGGAACTTATTCAGCTTATACCACCACTTAAGCCAATTACAATTTCTTTCCCTTGTTCGAGATACCAAACAAAATAATTTTCTACCAAAATTTAATTAACTAATTGGTTAATATTGTTTTTTTGTTTTTTGTTGATTCTTGTCTTGTCAAGTAAAATAAATAATTGTGCCTAATTTCAGCTTGATCTGAGATTTTGTGTGGGAGAAATAACGTGCATAAACTTTTTACCAGACAGACAGAGCGAGTTGATATAAACTTTGTAAAAAGAAAAGAAAAAAACTGTGAACGAAATAGCCGAGAGGCTAAACTCGAGACTATAGAAGATTTCGTGATTGAGAGCAGGCAAAACACGGAGAGCTAAGAATATCGAGAGAAGGAGGGAGAGGAAGCAATCTAGGCTAAATTTGAATGATAAATTTGTTCCAACATGTTTACCGACAGAACATGTAAACAACCATCATCTCATAGTAAATCATATAATTTAAGAAACATCATAAGATGCCATAAGGTCATACTCACCTTTTCAAAAAGATATTTGTTGATAACGACTCAAATGTAATATTTTATTGGCCAGATAACGTGCAAAGCTTTTAGGCGGACAAGTGTGAGATGTAGGCTTACAGGTCGGAGATTGAACTCTATCACGAGGGAGGGGGAATTATGTTTTTTTAAAATGATAATATACTATATAATTAATACATTAAATACCAATACATAAAACTGTATTTACACCCTAGTCCTTATCCATATAGTCCACGTAAAGGCTTATACATTCAAACTAACTAAGTGGCTCCTATACAGGGGATCAGCTTATCTTATCTTATCATATAATATCTTATAATATAATACAGACGTTACTTCAAAAAAGACGATGATTACGTCCTACGCGTCATGCATTTAGTCATGCATATTAACCAATGACTTAAATTCTGCCAAGTCACTGGTTTTCCTGGCTAGATCAGGCAACCCATTCCATGCTCTAATAGCACTAGGGAAGAAGGAGTATTTGTACAAATTTGTCCTAGCATATGGGACGAGGAATGTACCTTTATCTTTGTGTCTTTCTGAGTATTTTATTAGATTTTGTTTTTGTATTTGAAGATTATGGTTCAGTGTTTTAAGCTTCGTCTTAGAAGTGCATTTGTTTAAAAGAAGTGCTTAATCAGGGAGGAAAACCAATGACTTTGCAGAGTTTAAGTCATTGATTAACATACATGGCTAGATGGACATATGAAATGCGTAGGACGTAATTATCTTCTTTTTTTTTTGTTGAAGTAACGTCTGTACTCTATATATAAGATAAGAAAAAGATACATTGATTAAATTACTTAGTTTTAGCAAACATTGTTTCCCCCGAACATCCACCCATTATTAGTGTAGCGATTGGTTGTTTATATACTATGATAAAATATCTGTTTTGTTATTACCATTATTTGGGTGGTTTAGTGGTAGAAATACAAGTAAAATAATGGAATAAACTGAAACTATTGGAGGTAGCATATTCCATTGTTGGGCGCTTTCACACTGTGTCTTATGCAGCTAAGTCAAACGGAGGTAACATTCAAATAACACAGGCGAAAGGCCAACAAAATAAGTTAGTCGATGCTGATAGTGAATGTCGAACAAAAAGGTGAATATAATAACGAAGGGAACCGTCGAATGTCGTCAAGCTAGATCTCTACTTCAATAAACCCTGTTTGCTGCTTCTCTCTAAAGCCGTCAAAAGTAGACGATTTACGATTATCTTATCTTATATAATACAGACGTTACTTCAAAAAAAAAAAGATGATTACGTCCTACGCGTCATGCATTTAGTCATGCATATTAACCAATGACTTAAATTCTGCCAAGTCACTGGTTTTCCTGGCTAGCTCAGGCAACCCATTCCATGCTCTAATAGCACAAGGGAAGAAGGAGTATTTGTACAAATTTGTCCAAACGGAGGATGCATATTCTATTATTGGCCTAACCAAGATTAAATAACATTTGTTTTATGTTTAATGCTTTTAATAAATCCAAATGCTTTGTTTGATTTTTTTTGTAATAGTTTCATCAATATGTGGATTCCATGACAGTTTTTCATTTATTATAACACCTAGGTATTTTGCTTTTTTAGTCTGTGTTACTGGTTTGCCATGAATAAGATAAGTGGAATTAATTTGTTTTAGTTTTTTTGTTACTCTTAACAACTGACATTTTTCTGGGTGGAAAGACATGCTCCAATTTGATTCCCATTTCTGTAATACATCTAATTCTCTTTGTAAAATATCTGTGTCTTGTGTTGTTTTTTATTGTTCTATATATTATGCAGTCGTCTGCAAATAATCTGACTTTTGTTCCTGAAGTAATGCAATTTGGTAAATCATTTATGTAAATTAAAAATAGTAGTGGACCCAAGACTGTTCCTTGAGGTACACCTGAGTTTACTGTTATCAGTGTTGATTTGGAGCCATTTATTATTACAGTTTGTTCTCTCCCTATCAGAAAATCTTTAATCCACTGGTGCAGTGGACCATTAATGCCGAAATATTTTAATTTTTTAAGCAAACTATGGTAGTGAACTTTGTCAAAAGCCTTAGAAAAATCTAGTAAGATAGCATCTATTTGTTCACTATTATCTAAACCTTTTGAAAAATGATCAATTAGTCCTATTAGTTGTGTTTCATATGATCTATATTTCCTAAAGCCAAGTTGGTATGGTGTGAGGACATTATGTTTGTCTAAGTGGTTTATATGTTCCTACATATTATGTGTTCTAGGATTTTACATGTGATGCTGGTAAGTGATACTGGTCTGTAGTTTCCTGGGTTTCCAGATTTTTCTCCTTTTTTAAATAGGGGGTGACATTAGCTTCTTTCCAGTCCTTTGGTACTCTGCCCTGGTTAAGCGATGCCTGAAAGAGTATTTTGAACACTGGGGCTAGCTCATTGCTTAGTTCTTTGAGTAATCTAGCTGGAATACCATCAGGTCCAGAAGCTTTATTTGGTTTGGTATTGGCTAATAGTTTTTGGATTCCATTTTCTTGTACTACTATATCTTCTATGTTGTCTACTTGGTTCAAATTAAGTAATATACCTTTGTTTCCTGCGGCTGAGAATGCTGATGTTTGCTTTAGTTTCATTATCATTATGTATTATGTTATGTTCATCTTTTAATGGCGCTATGCCTGTTGTTTCCATTTTCTTAGACTTAATGTATGACCATAGGTTTTTGTTGTTATCTTTAGATATTACATTGTTTATGCATTCACTCTGCAGCTTTCTGCTTACTTTTTGGGTTAGGTGTTTAATTTTTATACTTTTTGTAAACTCTTTCTGCCTTAGTTTCTTTAAATTTTCTATATAGGTTTTCCTTCTGTTTACTAAGCTTCTTTAGTCTATTATTAAACCAGCATTTATTTATTATGTTTCATATGTATTTAGTTGGTATATGATTTTCTATAATGCTTTTAAGATGGATTTTAATGAAATTCCAGAGGTCATCGACTGGTTGGTTAAGTCTTTTTTCTAATAAGAATGTTTGTTGAAAGTTTAATGCAGCTTGGTGTAGTTGTGTTAGGTTACATTTATTCCAGAGTAAGGTTTTTCTTTTGGGTTTTGAATTGGCTACTGCTTTTATCTGACTGTGTATTTTTATGATCTCATGGTCTGATAGACCAGGGATAATATCATAATCAACTACTAATCCAGGTCTGTTGGTTAAGAAGAGATCTAATGTGTTGTTTAATCTAGTTGGCTTTTTAATGATTTGATCTAAACTTAGGTTGTGTAAAGTTTCTATGAAAAGCTCATTTATGTCCTTAAGGTTTTGGTGTTTATCTATGATTAGTGTTTTCCAATTTATATCTGGTAAGTTAAAATCACCCATAATCCAAAAAACTGCATTTTTATTTGTCTCTTTAAGTGTAGTAATCTGATTACATAGTTCCTGCATGTATTCTAAACTAGAATTTGGTGGTCTGTAAATGCTGTCTATTATTAGGGATGTTGAGGTGGTATTAATTTTACAAAATGTTGATTCTATATTTTTTTAGTTAGGTAAGGTAATTTCTTTAGCTATAAGAGTGTTTTTATTGCTAAAAGAACTCTCTCCATGATTATCAGCCCTATCTTTTCCAAAAATTTCATAATTACTATTGAAAATTTCTGCATTATAAATTTCAGGATGTAGCCAAGTTTCTGTTCCTGCAATTATGTCTGGTTTCTCACATTCTAATAAAATTTCTAAGTTTGCTGTTTTGTTCTTAATGCTTTGAAAATTTATTACTAAGGTTTTAAGGTATTTTGGTATTACTTCTTTAGTAGGTTTGTTTAGTGAAGTTGTTGTATTAATTTTAGTAGATTTAGGTTTAACAGGAGTGGATATGGCTAGTAGTTGGTGAGTTTGGTTTGGGATGGTGTTTAGGATGTTGTATGGGTTAGAAGTGTCTGCATCAAAGGAATCAAACAGTCCTGATGTAAACTGAGGTAACCCACATGGTACACAGTGCCATGATGCGTCTTTGTTGCCTAAGGCATAATACACAGGTGTATTCATATGGAGACATGATGCATGGTACCATTAATCGCAGGTGTCACATTGAATGGCTTTCTGTTTCATGGTGCATACTTTTTTGCAGATGTTGCATCTATCTTTAGATCTAGGCCCTGGATTTGACTCTACATCTCCTGCTATTAATATTAACAGTGATAGGTATTTATTTCTGCTGTGTCTGATTGAGAACTTCCATTTGTGATGGGTAATCTTCTTTAATGTTATGGATTTGTATGTTACGTTATTTTTGAAGTTGCATTGATCTAAAATGTGATGATTCGCTATTCTTCCTCACAGCTGGGGCTGCGTAGCCACGGGAAATACTGCATTCCTCATTAATTTTCGAACTCGAAGACAAGCCTTAATATTATTATAATTATACCTTAAAACTTAGTTATATTTTTACTAGTCGCGTCATTGTCTTTAAGTCAAAACTTTCCCTTTCTATGAAACAAATCGTTACTAATCGTGCCATAACACCATTCGTATGGCATTGACCTAAAGTGTGAAAAAGTTCTACTTTCATTCCGTTATTCACAAAATCCTCGGTATGGTCGAGAGGTGAAATACGCTTGAACTTGGCTTGGCTTGGGGGGCTGAAGGGGGCTCGAGGTTCGACACCCGACTCGGGCAGAGTTGTGTTTACTGAGCGCCTAAAGGCATCACGAAAAACCAACTCCTAGATACCCCCTCCCCCTCTGGTCCACGAGATTGGACCATAGCGCTCTGAGCATGATATAAGCATGAAAGTAGCGCTTTTTTAAAGCCATAATTTATGGCATTTATTTATCGAGCCTTATATATCAAGTACATGTATACAGACCTACATGGTAGCATGATTATTTGAGATTTATCAACGGTTGAATATCGTGTGCTTGCGGGGACACAGGTGTATAATTTATACATTTCTTTGGCAAAGCATTCCAGCAGTGCTTTCTTTTCCGATTCTGATGCATATTGACTCCAAAAAAGTTTTGGTCACTTTGTTACACTGCTAAAGATAATTGTGCAATTGCGAACATTACAAGATCGTGCAATAGCTCAATCATACAAGTAACAATTCTTATGTGACTGGGAGCGTTGAGAATGGTCCCTTTATAGATTCATCCGAATATATTCACACGAACGTGAACTTTATAAGAAATACAGGCCTTATGTTGTTAATCGCTTAGTGTTTAGGCCCCTATAAGGGATGAAGCCTATAAAAGAACTGTATACGGATGTAGGCCAATGTAGGCTATTACATTATTTCGGTAAATGAGTTAGATTAGTAGCCCTAATGCACTGAATAGTGTGTAAATCACCACGCTCTGAGTGCTACTTTTATAAAAGAATATTAATTAATATGAGTCTTAGTGGCATCCATGCGATCCTTTCACTGGCTCTACCGCCACACCGGGCATTTGCCCAAATGCCCATTTAGCCAGTCCGCCGCTGGAAAATATTGAGAACTAAGATCATCCGCTTGACAGGACAATGACACATTGTTTGAATACCTCTTTCAAAAAACAAGGCTGTTCGTAGAACCGGATTTAAGTATGTGGAGGCCCCGGGGCAGAATTTTTGTGTAGGCCCAACACGTTTTTGAAAGTTTTAACAAAAATCTACTTTTTAACCATTATTAATAATCATAGTGATACTTAATAGCAATCCATTTATTAGAAAAAAGAAATAGAGTACTTTGAAATTGTATCTAATTTTCACATAAAAAAGGTAACAATTATTTAATATGCAATTTCAGTACAAAAAAGTGTATATTTTGTATGTTTTTGATTTTGTTGACAGTAAGATTATGGGTGACCAACTGCCGTAGATCCTAAACTGCATTTATAAATTATGAGCACGCTGCATGAGGACATTTCTTAACCACGACAAGGTTGTCATAAGTAAAACAACTTTTTCTATCTCTAAAGACAATGGATGCACATCATGCCTCGTGCGCCTTGATGAATCACTAGTTTTAGTTTCTTCTTTAGTCCGGTCTAATGTGACTAAACAAGTCGATTCTCTAACGGCAAAGATTGCCACAGTCCCTGCATGTGGATGCTCCTGTTTTAAGGCTATTTAATATCGCAGCTTTCTTTCTCTTGGCTATGTCCGGTTCATTCATTTTACTCTCGGCGAGGTTCGTACCAGCACGCTCAGTCTGTGATTTCCTGCCACTTGCTTTCTTTGTAGTCTTCAGATCTCGATTGCAGACATCTCTGTAGGTTAGCTTTCGGAATATCTTGGGTCTGACTCCCTCAGCAAGCTCAGCATTGAGGATGTCCTAAGGAATTCTTCCATCTTGCATGCGGATGACATGCCCGAGCCAACGTAGTCTTCTCTGTGTCAAAGTAGTCTTCTCTGCGCCAAAAGAGCATAGATGCTGTGTGTATGGCCAGTCTCAAAACGTTCTTATTAGAAACAAGATCCCTTCAGAAGATTAACATTATGAGGCAGAAGCAGCGCCAGTGAAAACTCTTTAATTCCTGTATGTTGGCAAGCTCTCGCTATCATAAAGGCGTTGTAGATTAGCATTTTGTTTGTCATGGTCAGTTTAGTATTTTCCCAGACATGCCTAAAGAGTTACGCCAATCTTGTGCTAACTGAAGCTTCATCAGATTAATGAGAAAAGCCATTGCACCTCAGACTAGCAAGTGTACCACTTTTTCAAAAGATGGCATGATTCTCAGTAATCATCAGTTATCGTGCACTGCAAATGGAACGATGGGTAGAGCGTTATGCAAACTCTACTTAATCATAAATACTATCTTGCTAACCGTTTTGTCTAACATCTCATTACTTGGCGTTTTAGATGAAACACCGTCTGTAAAGGAATTAGGAGCAGCCATTGACAAGCTGGCATGTTGGAAAGCAGCCGGAGGAATTCCTGCAAAAACAATAATTTGTTCTGGCCACAACACTATACGGCATCTTCTTTTCGGATGTAATTTTCAGCGCCTTAGAATCCAAAATTATGACTTTGTAATGACTAAAAATCTTGGAAAAGTTTCTGCAGCTTTGGTTATCAGTCGTAGGCTTATAAGTATTGTTGGTTAAAAAACGCAAAAAAAAGTTCGAAAACTATTGAAAGTTGATAAACCGTCTAAATTTTGAGACTTTTAAAAAATTTCTTTTTGTCGAGGCCCTTTTTGTTCTGGGGATTCCCCGGGGCTGTAGCTCCGCCTGCCCTGCCTTAAATCCTGCCCTGGCTGTTCTAGTATTCAAACTGTATGTGTTTCGTGTGTGAATGTTGTTCGAATTTTTCATCTACATTTTTATTGTACAGTAGTTACGCTGAGGTTGTCAGTTGTAGTCAAACTGAATTTTCATTTGATTGGATCAATAAAATTATCTTATCTTATCTTTATATGAAACCTATTATTCAGAACTCCTCAAGACCCCATAACCGTGGACACAATGGGCAAAAGACAGAATTAGACTACCTTTGACTCAGAGAGAAATATTCTTATTACAAATTTCAATCTGAAGCAAAGGTCGTGCGTGGAGTTCCACACGTAGGGCCTACGTTTGCGCGAATGATGAACTACTGCATAAATTCGCTTTGATTGAGAAACAGCTGAAGTGACGCTGATCACGTGATAGGCTAGTTGTACAGGCATTGATTTACTGACACGTTTCATCTGTCATCAGATTATTTAATCGGATACTTTGTAACCAGAGTTTCTCAAACTGTGTGAGGGCCCGAAGAATTTTTTTTTGTCATGTCTTCCTTTGGCCGTGCAGGTGTCTCTAGTAACCCTACAAACGATGGGTAGGACACGGTCGTTAGCTGCTGCTCTGATAACAGAACATTAATTTAAATAATAAATATTATTTTTATTTAGTGAAATGCATTGACGTCATCATCTCAGAAGTGAACGTCCGTAAGGTAAAGGTGTCTCGTATTTCTACACCCACATTATGGTAATTCCAAAGTCGATGCCTTTATTTAAATACAAGCACGTGCGAGTCAGACCGTTTTATTCTTAGTTTAAAAAATTGATTTACTAATACGTTTGAGTAAGAAACTTTACTGCTCATTTGCAAGTTACAAGTTGCACGATTCAGGAAATGAACATATTTTTAGAAAAGATAGACGCGCGCATTAAAGCCTGCTGGGATAGCTGATTATAAACAAGTCATGGAGATTATGAAACAAGGTGGGGCGGGCAAGATACAATTTATTCGTTTAAACAGACCCGTGCACTTGTTGTTTTTTTTCCTTTCCAAATTTACATTTCTTTAATTATAAACATATTTTATTAGCATCCCCTTTAACGGCCACTTCTGACAGTCTCGACGTGTTTTAGGACAATGACTCTAAATAAGTAAGTCTTGCACTGACTGTCTCAAAGTGTCTTTAGGACAATGACCCTAAGTAAGTCTTGCACTGACTGTCTCAAAGTGTCTTTAGGACAATGACCCTAAGTAAGTCTTGCACTGACTGTCTCAAAGTGTCTTTAGGACAATGACCCTAAGTAAGTCTTGCACTGACTGTCTCAAAGTGTCTTTAGGACAATGACCTTAAGTAAGTCTTGCACTGACTGTCTCAAAGTGTCTTTAGGATAAAGACCCTACGTAAGTCTTGCGTGTTCATAAACAGAGCGGATCTTACCAGAATGTAATATTTACTGACAAAGTTATAATTCTATAATTAACGAATAGGTTAAATTATTTATATTCGATAGATAATGGCAAAATGGGTGTGGTCTAAGACCTGTAGTATTCTTTTATAAAGGCCTATAAACTTGCATTACTCACCAGCTATTTGTTCCCAGGCTATCTGGTGTCTAGGCCTTTTTTATTTTGCACTTCCAATAAAACGACACCCCCCCCCCTTTTTCCCCAATTTATATTTAGCCAGTGAATTCTAATTATTTGTTACGTTGAAACTGACGGCCCGCTTTATACTTTTGACCCGCAAATTCTCGTATCACTCCATCCTCTCCGCCCGGTAGAAATTTATTTTTAACTTAACATATATTTAAACCACTTAACACTCCATTTTTTAAACTAAAGCTAATTTATTAGCACTTTAATGTAGCTGTTAAATTTCGAAAACTTAAGTTAATTAACAAATAAGTTAAGATCATGCATTTTAGATTTGAAATTTAAAAAAAATACGTCATACAATGTAGCATCACGTCTGATCACATTCTCTCAGTATTGGTATGTCATGACAGTTTCTCATTTAATACAGAATAATAATGAGGCTTTTCTTTGAGTCCAAAGATAAAGGAAGAATGCTCCGACCTACATACAGCATAAATTCCATTAAATGCATACTTTTTTTTTATAATTAAGCCCGAATTTATTTTTTTTTAGGAAAAGTAATATTAATATTTCAGTATATATATACATTTAATCTAATGTAGTTATCTGCATCAAATTTTGTTCCCGGGCTAATGTAATCAGGTCATTTATGATTATACGTTTATAAGAACGTAAGTTGGTCACTTCTGCTTCTTGAGCTCAGTTGGAGTTCCTCTAGTTGATATTGAATCTTTATCGTTTGCATGTAAATCAGTGACTTAAAGTCAGCTAAGAGGTTGGTGATCTTGGTTGATTAAGGCTACCCATTCCATACTCTTAATAACACTAGTGCGGAAGAAGCACTTACAAAATTTTGTCCTAGCTTATGGAATAAGAAATGAGCCTTTATCTAGTGTCTTTTGAGCCTTTTATTAGGTTTCTTTTTTTTTTTCGTTCAAAAGAACTCGAAACTCAAAAGTGAGCTTTACCTTTCTATTCCAAACTTCCCAATTAGATCTAGCCATGAACCGCGTCGGTCAAACGAAGGCTAATTTCTTTTAATCCATGTGTTTCTAAAGTCTTTGCTGAAACTGTGATTATGCCCCTTTAAACTTTGATCAATGAAATTACCAACAACTTTCAAAGGTGAAGTGCCAGTTTGTAAATTGGATGAAAAAATTTTTCTGTAGGCCTACAGATTTGGTTTTCTTGGATACATTTGGGGGGGGGGGGGATTGGAGAAGGGGCTGTTTGAACTCTACACCGATTTCGGTTCCAGCTTCAAAGCTGTGCAGAAAATATTTGTTCATGTAGTGCGACTGATGTATAAGGAGTTGTGTTGAAGAGTTAAGGACACTAATGTATAAGGAGTTGTGTTGAAGTGAGTGTTAAGGACACTGATGTATAAGGAGATGTGTTGAAGAGAGTGTTAGGAACACTGATGTACAAGGAGTTGTGTTGAAGTGAGTGTTAAGGACACTGATGTATAAGGAGTTGTGTTGAAGTGAGTGTTAAGGACACTGGTGTATAAAGAGTTCTGTTGAAGAGAGTGTTTAGGACACTGATGTATAAAGAGTTTTGTTGAAGAGAGTGTTAGGGACACTGATGTATAAAGAGTTCTGTTGAAGAGAGTGTTAAGTACATTGATGTATAAAGAGTTCTGTTGAAGAGAGTGTTAAGGACACTGATGTGTTTATTTCTTGTAAATTTGAGATTAACTTATGCGAACATAATTACAAAATTTTTTATTGTATTTAGATAAACGAGAATAAATATTTTCAAAATGTATTGTCTGTGCCTTGCTATTTACCAAATTAAATATGTAATTATAAGAACAACCTAAAAATATAGACATTTTGGTCAGAAAGTATTTTTCCCACTTTAGCTCATTGCAGGAAAAAATAATTTTATAACTAAATATTTACAATTTTCATTTTTTTTAAAATAAAGCAATAAATATTGATTATAAATCAAGACTGGAATGTGTATAAAATGGAATAATTTATTTTCTGGTTTAATAGTTTCAAATTCATCTTCTTAAAGTATCAACAAGGTGAAATAAGACAAACAAGATTGCTAATAAAATTCAATATCAAATCATACAAAACATTTTTATTGACTTCATTTATTCCAACAATTTATGAGGGTATATGGTCATCTTACAATAGGTTGCATATCTTAACCTCTTGCTAAAAGCTATGTTTTAGTACCATGTTGTTGTTTTAATTATACAGCATGTATTAGTATTTACTAATAAAACATTCTACACTGCTACGCTGTTAAAACAGTATGGGAATTATTCTCATAGTGATTGTTTTTTTTTAGATAGACGCAATCAATTTTGCTTTCATTTTTTTCTTTTAATAATTTTTCCTATTAATGCAAAGACAGTAAAGAACAAGTCATACAGAATGAAATGATTGGTTGAGTATAAAAATGTTTGTTCTGTAGAAATATAAAAATAAAAAAATTAACACATACATGATAGAAGTACTAAAATAATATTTTCACAAAAAAGTATAATTAATAGTACTTTTGTTCAATAGTATAACTTTGTTTTCATTAGATATTCAATCATGTGATCACGCATTTATTAAAATCATATATGAAGCGACTATACCCTAAAACTTGTTCTTATCAAATCTAAATCTTACATCACATTAAAGCTTGTCCAAGTCACAGTGTGCTATCGTTTTTTGGTTGTTTTTTTACCTTAACAGCTAATATCAATTAATGGATACACATTTGTCTAAGCTAGAAGTAGAACATGTCAAGAAAATGTAAAACAAAAAGGAAAACATTTTGAAACATGGGAAGTGACTAGAAGATGGAGATCAAAAAAATACTAGGACTATTTAGAGGAAATAATTCTCTTGTCTTTTCTCCTAGTTAAATCATCGGAAGTCTTTCATGTCTTGAACAAACACACACGGTTTTTTTTTAATACAAGGAGAGAGATATTACAGACTTGATCTTTCAATGAACATGTGTGTCAATATGCAAAATATGTAAATAAAAACATTTGTTTTGCCATTAAAAACAACAAAATAACATCCAGATTTTCAAACGAGATTTCATCCACATGATTCTTATAAAAAATATTTACACATGCTTTCAATATGTAGTTAATGTAACCACATAATACAAAAACAACATACAAACTTTATGTACAGGCAGCAATGAATGGTTTGTCATCATCTCTCATCTGTCTCCATATCTTGTGAAGCATCTGCAGTCTCTGAATCAAAGTCACTTAAGTCTTCCAATGCTAACACTGGAGATAATAGACAATAGACACAATTGTAAAATCTATAACCATGGCGATGACCCACTAAAATGTTAAGATAAAACTTGGTGAACTTAGAGTTTGTCTGAGTGGTATAAGAGATCAATGGTTCTAGAGTGCATCCAGCATCAGCATGTATCTAACATGACACATGGATTTGATTGGAATAGAGAATAGGAGATATACCAATGGCAATTTATTAAGAAGGTGGGATTTGAATACAGGACCATTGTGACCATTCGAAGACAGTCCAGAGTGCATACCACATGACCAGGCAGCTATTTTCCTTATTTTTTGTGGGAAGCGTGGACAGGAAGCTTGTCTTGGCCACCTATGAAGAGGCTGGAGGTTCGATACTCGACTCGAGCTGAGTTGTGTTTACTGAGCACCTATCGGCAGCATGGAAAAACCTTCTCCCAGATACCCCTCCCCCCACTGGTCCACAAAAGAGATTGGACCATAGCGCTCTGAGTATGCTATAAGCATGAAAGTAGCTCTATATAAAAGCTACAATAATAATAGGGAATATGTACACTTTTATTTGAATTGAAAAATATTGTGTGTTTTTTTTTAATGTGAAGTAAACTGAGCCCTCCTTTTCTTCTTTTAGAACTAGAAAGTACTCAGATTATTTTTACTATGCAAAAACTAAAACTTGGTATTAAGAAAGTTACTTGGTAAATGGATATTTATGAATGAAAGATTCAAGTCATTACTTTTTGAACAAAGGTAAGAATTTAAATAAAGGTTTCTAAGAAAAAGCTACCAACTTACAAACTAACTCGTAATCCTTAGGGAGAGATCGAAACAGTCTCTCTAGTTTTATCACTAGCCTGATATAAATAGTCTGGACGGGGGCAGAGTGCTGAACAAAGATGATGTCTCCTTGCGCCAAGGCATGCAGCAGATGAACACCATGGACTAGTGTCTCAAGCAGGTGTTGGGCAGAATCAGAAGTTCTCCTGGCATCCTTGTAAAAACACAGCACTTGGTTCAAAGCTCTAATTACTGCAACCACTAACTGGAAAAAAAAAAAGGTTCATTTAAAGTGTATTATAAAACAACCAAAAGTATTTCATTAGTAAACAGATTTGGCAAGATAAATGCAGCTTTAATCCAATCAAGAAACACATGTTGTAGAAAGACAAGGACTAGTCCTATAAATTTAAGAAAGGCAAAGAATTCTCTGGTAAGGTTTAATATGATCATGTCCTGTGTTGATTAGTTCCCTCAAAATCAAAATAACAAACTTCTCTATGTATTGAAATTCAGTTTTTTTCCACCTCAGTTAGAAACATTCCTTTACATCCATCAGTACATCCTAGAAAAAACTGTTTAAATGACAAGAGGATGATTAGGAGACCAAACAATGACAATAGTTCTCTGTAAATAGCACATGATTGTCTTTCTAACTGATGCGAAAACAACCCTCCAAAGCTTGCAAAACTCTGATTCCTCTTATATTAAAAACCTCAGAACAGCACTTACAAAGCTCAACCACAACAGCAAAAAAAAATGTTAGTCAATGGATACCAGCTTATATCATATACAACTAGAAGGAAATGAGAAGGCTGACACACTCGCCAAGAGTGGTAGAACTAACTCACAAATAAACTCTGCACTCTATCCAGATCATTGAAGAATTAATTGTAAACTAAATAAATGAGAAATAGACGAACTCTCATCCAAATCACAAGAAAGATGACGCTTACTATAAGCTATCCCAACAAAACCAACATCTAATCTTTCACCTAAGGACTGGACACAACAGAATGCGACAACACATGTACTGGAAGCTCAAAATTGGAACCCGTGAAATCTGCCCATGTGGAGTATCACCAGAGAATGCCGACCACGTCCTTCAAAACTGCTCTCTTTACCAAGAGAACTGTATAAGACACTGGCCCCAAAACACCCCAATAGAAAGAAACTATATGGAGAGCTCCCTGAATTGAAAACCACTGCGCAGTTCATCTCATGTATTGGTCTAGTCATCTGAACCCGGGACTGTCGAGATAATCAGTCCTGCAAGCTAACCACATGACCAGGCATTGCTGTTAACTTAAAGGGAATTTCCGATGGTTTTGACAATTTTTGATATAATATGTGTTTTGATTTACAGATAATGAATATATAGATCTTTTTTTTTCTTAATAATTGATGTTTTTCCGAAATAATTTTCCTGCGCATCCAAAACAGTCAGACTTTCACCGGGTTTCTATGTGACGTCACAAATGCGTTTTAATCTATTGACTTATTGTATAACAGGAGACCATACAGCAAAGTTTACATTCTTGTAAAAGAAATATATTTTCGTCTATGCAGTTAGATTTAGGATCTTGTAAGCAAAGAAAAAATGCGTATTAAAAGTAGATTTACTTGCTTGACTAACCACGGCAGTGTGTATTTTCTCGCCATACCACTCAACACACAACAAACACTATCGTTTGGTTGTCTTGTCATGACCAACTACAGGTAGTCTCGACTACCCTTACACTGACCAGTTTGTTCGAATCAGTCAGACACACAATCTATTTACTTCTTGGGACAGGGAGAGACTTAGATGAAAATGTTTTTTTTCTCAAGTTGATTATCCTAATGCTTTTAGATTTATCTATACATATATATATACATATATATATATATAACTGTATCATAGCTCTGGACTAGGCCGTCACTAAGCCTAACAGCTACTGTAAGAATGAAGCGATACGATTGGTCAAATCTAGTTTCTCTTTCAGTATTGTTGAGGGAAGTGACATTTGACATGGTTTAAAACAAAATCTCATAGAACCCCGTTTTTTTTGAGATGTCAAGAATTTACTGACTATTTTATTAAATATAAATGTTTCTAAGCATTTAAATAAAAAATGGTAAAATGTTTACTATTACAACTTTTTATGCAGAATTTAAATATGTCAATAACTCAAATTTGAAAAACCATTGGAGTGTCCTTTAAACAACAAACTGGTTACAAACAAATAGCCTATTATTGATAAAGAGATATATTACACATTACTGCATGACATCTACCTGATATGTACAATTTGTCAAACGACCGATTTTAGATTATCTTTCAGCATTGATTTGTAATTGAAAAAAAGAAGAAGAAAAGAAGAATTATCTTGCTTGTAGGCCTACACTTCGATATCTTAGCCCCACAGTTAACAACAGAGCTAGTGGCATTTTTATTTAAATAGAATTAGAATGAGGATGTAGATCTACCTAAACTAAACTTCTGATTTAGCACTTAAGATCTATATCTACTAGATCTAGATCTAAAATATAAATTTGTAATAATTTAGATGTAATTAGATTTATGATAATGAAAAGCCTAGATAATCTATCAATAGACTGAATGCAACAATAAATTTAAAAATGGTAGATTTGCAATATTGATCTAGAAGTTTGGAAATCAAAATTTACACTTTAAGTCTAGAAATTGAAATTCAATATATCGATCTAGTATATATCATTTTAAACTAGACCTAGAATGATTTTAAATAGAATATAAATATAGTCATATAGATCTAGTTTAAAAAATCTAGATAAGATCTTTATCTAGTTATTATGTCTTTTTAAAATACGAGTCAGAGATAACGAGGTTTAATAAACATTTTTCAAGGGTTCATAGACATTGGTGGACCAAGGTTTTAGCATTACATTTAAAGAATCCATTCCGGATGTTGGTATAAATAGTAAGAGAAAAAGAGAATTCCAGATCAATGTAATAACCATTAATTATGTTTTCAGGATGGTCTTGTATAAAAATTAGGTGTACCACAGCCTTGTGGAGAGATTTTCATACCATACTTTGGTGTTTGGAAGTTGTATTCCTTAAAAATTGGAACATAATATTAACGATAATTAGATTTTGTAACGTTTTAGTTAGAAAATTAAATGTACTGTAAGAGAGAAGTGAGATTTTACATAAAAATAGAGCTAAAATATTTTTCATAAAAATTCCGGAACAAGATTTAATGCGTTAATGCGAAGATTATTTGTTTTATTAATTAGAAGACAGTTATTTGGTGTTAGTAGATTTTTCATAAAAAATTCTGAAATTTTTCGCGACGATTTGTTAGAAAATGTAAGTAATGTAGGTTGATTTCTTTTCAAAACAAAATCCGGAACATTCTTTATCGATTAAAAAACTTTTGTTGTTTCAGCAAGAAAATAAAATGTAAAATAAGTCTAAAAAGTGATTTTCAATAATCGTTTCTAGTAAATTACTTTCTTTTTTTTAAAATCCTGAACAACCTATTGTCGATATTTTAAACATTTGTTAAAGATGAAAAGAATATTTTTTTTTTGTGTTGCCAATTTATCTAATTTTGTTAGAAGTATAAATCTTTTTTAGTTTCTCTTTATTACATGTAACGTTATTAATTTTGAATGTATAGATAAGGTTAATAATTATTTCTTTAAAAAATATAAGTGTACGCTAAATGAATATATGGAGATGCTGTGGCTAAGGGGTAAAGCACTTGGAACCGGAAGTCCCATGTTGGAATCCTGGTGAAGACTCTAGGTAGACCACTTCAGGGGCCGATTTTGAGTTTGTGTTTCCAGACAAACTGTCTTTGTAATCTTCTTTTTAAAATGTTTGGACTCCTAAATACTTTTACTGTCTTAATAAGTTACTGGATTATAGACAATAAAACCTGTAATTTAAATTAAGAATATTTTTTTTACATTAATATTTATACTTCAAATTTTTTATAAACATGCCAATAAAAATATTTTTAATCCAAAATGTAATTTTTTGAAGTAAAACACATTTGAAATCAAAATTTGCTTATTTGTATAAGAAGTTAATAATGATCTCAAAATGTATAAACACTTTGGTTACTTTAAGTTATACCATTGAGCCAACATTCCAAGTAAGCCTATTACAAAAATATTATAAATGGATCTAAGTATCTTCAGATGTATGCTTAGTTACCTCCTCTGTACAGGGACACTTGTTGGTCAGCAATAGTTTGAGGCCCAGAGGATGAGACAAGAGTTCCAATATGCATGATATATACTGGGGTTATGAAAATAAAAGAACACAAATAGAAAAGAGTGAATATAAGATTAAGCTATTTTGCTTTAAAAAAATAAAGTTATCAGTAGCTAGTAATGATAAACTTAGTAACCAGCATAATTTATTTTATTTCTAAAACTAATAGGCATAAATAAAAAAAAAAACAAGTATAAGATGCTGAATGACTGGAACAAATAGCACTCACTTCTTGATAGAAAGCAATCTTTTCAGAGAGAAGTGCCTCTGGATTAGTGTGAGAACACAATCTGTGTACCAGGAACAGGGGACAGTTATCTGCTCATGAGTCAGGAAAATTAATAGAATTGATATCGTATTAAAAAGAAACTTCATTAAAATGTTTCCTTATCAATCACTATCCTTACTATAAGAGTGAGAGATGGATAATACTATTATCAAGCTCTATTATAACAAAAAGAGATACCATTTACTAGTACACTGCAAATATAATATTGAAACCTTGCACTTCATTTTTCAGATCATTGTCAAAAAACTTTGGTGGTACAGAAACTGATTTGATTTTGATTTTAGGCACATCGGCACAATTTAGGCCATGTCGTGCCTGCAGTCCCTTAAGGACTACTCTCTAAACAACAAGGGCCAAATTCTATACAGTCATATCATTAAAATCAAGGTCTATTAACAGTTAAAATAGTAAAGGTAGTAAAAATTTAATTATTTGGTAAAAATCTAATGTTAATAGTACATGTTCACAAATTCATAAATCAGATCTTCGTAGATAACCCCACTTTCCGGATAAAGCCCAGTACCTTCCCAGGGTCGACATTATCAAATAGTGTTTTTAAGTTAGTGGCTCTAAAATATTTCTCCCTGATATCCTGGTATCTGGGGCAATCAACGAGGATATGTTCCACGGTGAGGCATTAGTCACAGTACTCACGAAATGGGGGCTCGTCTCTCTTCAGCACAAAAGAGTGCGTGATGTAGGTGTGGCCAATCCTAAGTCTGGACATGGTCGTGCTACCATGCCTTGTCAGACCCTTAGATGTGGGCCACCACCTGACATCCGCCACAATCTGCCTGAGTTTATTGTGAGTCTCAGCCTCCCATCGGTTATGCCACTATCGATAGGTGGCAGAGGCAATACTTTGTCTCAGCTCCGAGCAGGGAACCTGGGTTCCTGACACCGCATGATTTAGGGCTCTCTTTGCTTCTCTGTCTGCGGCTTCGTTTCCCTCAATGCCAACATGGGAGGGGATCCAGATGAAGGTGACATCCCTACGGTCAGCTGTTATTTGGTCCAACAGCTTCAGGCTCTTATGTACCAATGGGGTGTCAGTTTTCATCCGCCCCAAAGCTTGCAATGCAGATTTGGAGTCGGAGCAGATTATAAATTTCCTCCTTTCTGATGCTTTAACGGCCATAAGTGCAAGCGATATTGCATGTAATTCGGCCGTAAAGATGGAGCAGCCATCTGGGAGTCTACGGGAGATTGTTTTGTTCCGAAAGAAGAAGGCACACGCGACCTTTCCATCCATTTTGGATCCGTCTGTGTAGATGGTGCCACAATCTCCGTAGCTCTCCTGCAGTTCCCTAAAGTGGACTTGTAGTATGCTTGGGCATGTATTTTCTTTTTTGAAATTAAGGAGGGATAAATTTAATTTGGGTTTATTCATTAGCCAAGGAGGATTCTGTGGGGTTTCTATTTTAGAGATATGGTCAATGGGTGGGGTTAAATTTTGGATGGGTTCTCTCATTCGAAGGCCCAACGGCTGTATGACGTTAGGCCTTCGATTGTATAATTCTACCTCTGTGGAGTTAAATATGGAGTCGAAAGCAGGGTTCGTAGGGTTGGATTTTAGCTTGACTATATACTGCATTGCAAGCTTTTTCATTCTTATATCCATGGGGAGTTCTCCAGCCTCCACATGGAGACTTGGGATAGGTGATGTATGAAACACACCGAGACAGAGATGCAGGGCAGCATTTTGTATTGTTTCCAGTATTTTTAGATAAGACTTCTTTGCTGCTCCATATATTATGGATCGAATTAGAATCCGATATAGCAGCAGCAAGGTATCTCTGTCAGCTCCCCAGTCCGTATGGCTGAGTACTCTAAGTATGTTTAATGACTTTTGGCATTTCTTCTTAAGTTCCTTCTTAATGTGGGGGAGAAAATTAAATTTGGAATCTAGGGTGAGGCCTAAAAATTTTTGTAGTTTTTATGACAGGGATCTTCTTTTGAGTATAAATAGTTCAGGGTCTGGGTGGAGTCCCCTTAAATTACAAAAATGCATACTAACTGTTTTGGAGTCCGAAAATTTAAAACCATTATCATTTGCCCAATTTTGAATTTTGTTTAAACATAACTGTAATTTTATTTCTAAGGTGTTCATGTTTTTCCCATAAGTAAAAATGACAAAGTCATCAACATACAAAGAGCACTCTATGCCACGGGACAGAGCATTTATGATGCTATTTATTTTAATGTTGAACAGGGTGACTGACAGAATGCTGCCCTGGGGTACACCCATTTCCTGGTCATGAGTGTCAGAAGCGGAGTTGCCCACTCGAACCTGAAATTTTTGGTCTTTCAGGAATTCCCCCACAAAACGGGGAAGGTGTCCCTTAAGCCCCATAAGCTCCAGGTCACGTAGAATGCCATGTTTCCAGGTTGTGTCATAGGCCTAATGCATTTCTAATATAAGCTTCCAGCCTTACCAGGTAGTCAGTTGTTGTCCGCCCTTGCCGAAATCCGCACTGGTAGTTGGAGATCACTTTATTCCTCTCCAGGTACCAGACCGGCCTACTGTTAATCATTCTTTCCATGGTTTTGCAGATGCACCTTGTTAGTGCTGGGTCAGAGCCGTCTCTTCCCGGTTTAGGTATCGGTATAACTGTGGCTTTCCTCTAGCTGTTTGGGAAAGCGCCTGTTTGCCACACACAGTTATAGACCCCTAGCTGGACTGTCAATGAGGGTTTGGGAAGGTGCTTGAGAAACTGGTAATGGATTTTATCTTCTCCAGGCGCTGTGTCATGTGACTTGTCTAGCGATTCCCTCAGTTCCTCAAGCGAGAACGGTTTGTTGTAGTCTCCATGGTTCTCTGACCTGAAATCAATGGGGTGTCTTTCCTCCCTGGTTTTGACTTTTTGGAACTCTGTGTGTAGTGTGCAGTGGATGACTTTTCTGCTATTGTGGATGCAAGGTAGTCAGCTATTTCTCTGGGGGACGTGACAGTTCGTCCTTGGCTTTTCAAATGCCCTATTGCATTTGATTCTTTCCCTTTGATTCGCCTTACTGCCTTCCAAACCGCTCTAGCAGAAGTTTTGGCATCCAGACTGCCGACAAAACTTCTCCAGGAATTCCTTTTGGCTGACCGTATGGTTTGTATATGGTTTGTATAGCCTTTGCTCTAGCTATCCTGAATAGCTTCAGGTTTTCCTGGGAAGGATTCTTTATAAATGCAGCCAGTCGTTTTTTCCTATCGCCAATAGCACTTTTCAAGCTGCATCAAACCATGGTTTGCTAGGCCGTTTTGGATTTGCGGAGGTTAGGGGGACAATTTTCCTGGCTATACTAAGTAGCTTGCTAGCAAAGGTATCAGCTGGGTTCTGTTCATCGAGGATATTTTCTGTGATATCCTCGGAGCATCTTTTTTGGAATTGTTCCCAATCGGCCTTATTCAGTTTCCACCGCTGAGGTCGTCCCAATGAGGGGAGATTGTTAGTAATGATGATTGGGAAGTGATCACTTCCCCGTAGATCATTGCTAACTGACCATTTAAAGTCATCCAGAAGTCCAGGGATGCATACGGTGAGGTCAATGCATGTGAGAGATCCAGTTCCTGGGTGCAAGTAGGTCGGTGAAGCATCATTAAGTATGCATAAATCATGTTGGAGGAAGATATCCTTCAGCATACGACCTCTTGTGTCTGTATTGTTGGATCCCCACATAGTGTTATGGGCATTGAAGTCTGTAGTTCTACCCTCTCATGGGGGATGCTATCCTTCACAAGGATACAGACTCCATCTGATGCTCTCTCTGCATCCTCAACATTCTTGCTGTAAGCACTGTAGCTTCGGAAGCTGATGCTATCTTTCAGAAATGTTTCCTGTAAGCAGACAGCTACAGGAGTCTCAGAGTCCATCAGTAGCTGCATTTCCTCACAATTGGCCTTGAAGCCTCTACAATTCCACTGTACAATTCTGGAATCCATGGCTTATTCTAGATGACCAACTTGGAGCTATTTGGCCTTGGGAGGCCCCCGGAGGGGTTTTCCTTAATTCCAGTGACATTGGTATTTTTATTCTTGGGTTTGGATGGAGAGGAGGACAACCCCTTTTGGGGGAAGTCTTTCTCTCTGGAGAGGGGAGATCCCTCTGGTTAGAGCAGAGGTCATTTCCTCTTCTCTCACCTCAGGCATCCTCTCCGCTTTGATTTCTCCCTTTAGGGAGTTGGTCAACCTCTAATTCGGTAGAGGCTGGGGTGTCTGGCTGGGTTCTCTGAGGAGAACCTGTGTCAGACATGATGTCTCCGGGTTTTCACGGAGTATTGGTTTTGACATGCTGCTGTCTCCATGCTCTCATCAGCGAGCACAGAGAACCTGTTCTTTAGCATGACAACAGGGCTTTCTTGTTTCTTCAGAGGTGTGTTCTTTGGCGGTTTTTTCTTCTGAGTTGGAAGAGGAGGAGGGGTGGTGGGGTCAATGTGTCCGTCTGTGTGGCTATGGATCTTCCTATCTTAGCAACAGCCTGGGCGTAGGTCTTTGTCAAGCCGAATTGGCCCTTGGGTAGGGCCAATACAGCCGATTTCGCCTGGCTGAAGGTACTTCCATTTCTTGCCTTGTACTCCTGCACGGCAACCTCCTGTTTCCACAAAGGGCAGTCCTTGGAGTAGGCTGAGTGGCCAGCGTGACAGATTGGGCATTTGAACTGGGATGTGCAGCCCTTGTCCTCATGACCCTCTCCAGCACATCTGGCACACACAGTGTTCCTCTTGCAGACTGCTGCGCCGTATCCATAACCCTGGCACTTGAAGCACCTCATGGGGTTAGGTATGTAAGGCCTCACTGGAACTCGCTCACTGGCGGTGTCCTAGTTCCGAATGTGAGGATAATAGTGGCGGTTTTGACCTCCTCACCATCCCTGCACCTGGTAATGCACCGGGCATGGGTGAGTCCTTCAATGCCCTCCACTATTTCCTTCTCGGAACATTCCAGTAGGTCCCTAGAGTTGATTACACCTCTGCTGGCGTTCAGACTCTTGTGTGGCATGACTTCCACTTGGAGATCACAGAGTCTTCTGCGTCTTAAAAGCCCATCAGAGTGTGTCTTGCCATCTACTTCTACAAGAAGTTCCATTGATTTGTGTAGCTTAGACACACTCTTGGGCTCTCCCACTACTGACTTGAGTCCCTTATAGATAAGGAAAGGGCTCAGCTTTGTCAGGCTTTTACCCTCCTCTGTGCACCTGACCACCAAAAATGATGGCCAGGTAGTACAGCTTTTTGTGGCCTCCTCCTGTTATGCCTCAATACGGCGTCTCTTGCCCAGACTTAAATCTGGGGCAAGTAGTTTATTGTTGTTATTTTTATCCATATATATTTTCTTGTTAGTTCGGCACCTGTGCTCCCCACCCGCCATCGAGTCCAACAAGGGGACGGGCCATTCGGATGTCCAGAATGAGCCTGCCAGGGCTACACAGGTGCTATACTCAGTCAGCTGCTGCATCGGGCATGTGTCCGATTCAGCAGCTCCCTGATTGACCCTCCAGCCACCGCCCTCCAGCATAGGTCGACGACCTATGCTGGTAGCTCGGCATGACCAGCCAGTTGACCCAGAGCGGGCCATCTGGGCCTCAGGTTTAGGGGAACTTGGAGCCAAAGTATTGTGTTGTGGTGGTTTATCCTCAGATAGCCACCACTCAAACACCAGGATCTCTTTTTCCCCCCTACCCGTCGCAGTCCACAGCAAACGGACTGGTCTAGGACGTAGTGAGATTTTAAAGATAAGAAGACAGTATGATGATCAATGAAGGCAGACTTAGGAAAAGAGGAGGCAGACACAATGATAAAAAAGAAGTAGGGCACTTTTGAGCTTCAAAAGTGCTAAGGGAAGAGGAGCGCAGTTTAACATCATGTCTCGGGACGACAGAAACAATACAAAATCTTGAACACAGCTATGGGAATGCAAAAAGGGAACAGATAGACCTTCACTAAATGAGATAGGATAGCAGAAAATAGCAAAAGAGTCAGCTGCTGGTGGTACACTAACAGACTTGTTTATTTCTTTTATTTTTTGGTGTAGCGTACATCTATTTTTTTTTTAAATAAATATTTAATATATTGATTCCAAAAAATGTAATCAAGTCCTTGTTGAGGTAATTGTTAATATCTATTATGTCCCTTCTGTTTTCCTTTATCTTGAGACTTAAGGATCACCATTGGATATATATTACAGAAATTCTTAAAGCTTTTATTATACAGAGGTTTAGATTAAGTTGGTCAATGATTCCTTTAGGATGAAGAAAACTAGGCCTAATAAAATCATGTGGATCAACAGGTCAAACCTACCAGACTTGGAACATAACTTTTCTAGAAGTTTCTCACATCTGGCTAATGACGCCAACAGCTTCAAAGCTGACAAATGAATAGAAATAGCTTTAGTTTGTTTGAAGTAGGCACTTAGAAATTGAAGTGGCAGCAGAGTCTCTAGCCTGTTGGAGATAGAAATGAAGCACAAATCAACAATCAACTAATTATCATATTAAACTGAAGAGGGAATCTGTGTTATGTATTATGCATATAATACGCAACTGATATAAAAACTGATATAAAAATAATGCAAATGTATCACTAGTTTGCTTAGCCAGTACGTTTTTTAGCACTAGACAGCACACTAAAAAGCATGCCAAAAATTCATCAGAAAATCAATATGAAATTTATTTAATTGATAAACATTAAAAATATTCATATTTAGTGCTAACTAAATGTTAACTCCAAATCTAATATTTACCTCAAATTAATCCCAAAAGACTAGTCCTAAAAGTAATCCTAGATCTAATACTATAACTAATTACAAGCATTTAACTTCTTACTAAAGTATACACGTAACAGAAATAAAAGTTGGCTTACTTATAAAGAAGCTGTTTTGGCACACATTGTAATAGAGTATAGAGACACTTGACAGCCTCATTCACAATCAATGGATTAGTCGATTCAGTCTGGAGAACAAAGTCAACAAGTGACTATACTCATCTACAGCTAATCATACATGGAGAATCAAATATTTTAGCTACTGACCTTTTTAGATCAAAATTCAACATTTTTCAAATATGCATTAGAAGTGCTAGTAGATAACAAAGATATGCCAAAAGTTGGTTCATAAATTCACATAATACTAAACTCAAGAACCATTATACCAGTCATAGTGGTTCCTTAACTCAGTGATGAGAAATAAACTGAAGTGCAACACTGTTTTATTTAATATGCAGTTTTTGTTTCTTGATGAGATAGCTTTTTAATAGACTTGTTACACAGTATATATGTATACTGTATGTGTATCTCAGATATGCTGGATCTAGTGGATTCTTTGTTCCCACACATTCCTGATAGACATCCAAATCCATAAAGAATAAAATGCAGAAACACAATCCTTAAATTAAAATTCCATTTTTTTAATAAAATTTGAAAAATTTAACAAGCACAGTTGTATCTCAAAATACAACATTAAATCAATATTTTCATTAAAATTAGATTTATTAATGCTGTAACTATTCTCATCCTATATATAGTTTTTCAAATTCACCACATCTTGTGCTTACCCAAAATGTCTTCTGAGAATCTTAATTACAAATTGCAAGCATTAACTTTTTTTTTGTCTTTCTAGGTCTCCATCAATGCATCCCCCCCCATAGACAAACAGATATAAGTTTCTCCATCAATGCATCCCCCCCCCCCTCCCATAGACAAACAGATATAAGTTTCTCCATCAATGCATCCCCCCTCCCCCTATAGACAAACAGATATAAAGTTATCACTATCAAGTTATGTGTGGGAGGAGGCAAGAGAAGTTATACATGAAAATAAAATGGGATACTTTTCTGTATCATACATGTTTTTGATTGTAACTATAGCCATAAATCATTTCTGTTTATTCTACTGTTTTTTTATATTATTTTTTAAAACAAACATTTTTTCAAATGCTAATTTAGTAATTTATTGATTTTTTTAAAAAACTATTCACATTTATAGGTAAATCTAACTATGGTGAATTATTCAGTTTTAAAAAAAATTGGTAACCAATGTCTTTTAAATGTAAAACATTAGTATAATTTTGTCAACTTTGAAAACCTAAACCTCATTATATCAAGTTTTTTTTTGTAAATGATCTGGGTTTCTAATTATCTAGCAAATTATTCATACAAAAACAATAGATTTAATCTTTTTAACTTAATTTAAAAAAAAAAAGCTCACCTCTAAGTCTTGTCTAGCTATCTTTATAACAGAATAGAACTGGAAATTTGTTTGGCCATGCCTGCTTACTGGGCTGCGAAGATCAAGTATGATCTGTGTCTCTGTGGATGTGGTGCTAAGTTCATCATCAGCATTGCCACTTGAAGATGATTTCTACATAAATTACATTCATTTTGGTTGAATCATTAAAACAGCAGGGCACAAGAATAATTTCTTTATAAAAACTAAATGACCCAGTACAATTCTCAATCTAGCTAGACACTAGCATAAATCTAAGCTTTATAAAAATTTTCTAATAGAAAAAAATACCATATAATTGCCCAATACAACATATTGGAGGTAAAAAAATTGCATAAGAAAATTATAGTACATAAAATATTGATAAAAACCAAACATTTGCAAGTTGCAATTTTAGAATTTGTTATACTAAAATTGTAATATTACAGGCTTTAAAGATTTGACTCACCTTCATTTGATCTTCTTCTAATTCTTTAGATGGATGAAAATTCCTAGAAGGGAAAGTATGTTTGAAAATAACCTGACCAACCTCAGGGCAGAATCGCAGTATTAACATAAGAATTCGAATCGAGGAGATGGTCAAGCATTCAATGCCAGTGGCACAGTACCCATTCTCTCCCTGTAGCAAATGAATAAGGCAACTGGCCAATGACCCTGTGGTGTCTAATAACAGTGATGAACTACTTTTTGTTTCGATGCTGGACGGAGTGGACAAAGTGGAGCTAGACAAAGAAGAAAGATTCCTGAACAGCACAAGACCTTCTTTTTCTACAAGTTTCACATAATGTTCAATATAATCAAATAACAATGGTAATAAATTGGTTAAGGCTTGACAGGTGGGGCTCAGTTCTTTCATGAATGCATCAAGAGTTAAGTTCATAAATTTATACACTGCCTCATCAGCCTGCTGTTCTGGGTGGATTTTAAATAACTGCCTTTCGGGGCTTGTTTCTCCTAAGGTAGAATTTCTTCTAGAGTCACTACATGTTGTGTTAATGTCTGAAACAAATGAGTAAAGACTGATATGTGAAAACAAATATAAATGTTATGAGAACTTCCTAATCTACAATATTGTTTCTTAATTTGTCTCCACAAAAAAAACAAAAAAACTATTTCAGCAAACACTTACTTCCCAAACTCTCCACTCAACCTTTCAAATACAAAAATAACTATTCTTCTTTACAAAAATTTCCTGTTTTTAGAGTTTCTAGGGGGTTTTAAAATATCTGGTTGAGTAACACTGCAAGGAGGATTTAAAAATAAGTTTGGTAATAAGTAAACTCTGATTTTTTGTTCTTTTTTTAAAAAAAATCACAGACATAAATATAAGTTACCTTTAAAATAACTTTCACTCCTCTGGTCATTTAACAAGAACAGCAATCCATCAACAGCTAATCTATAATGTTCTCTGGTTACTATCTGTGGTAGAGACTCAAGGCTCTTCTTGTTCCCCTGTTTACTGGTTAAAACACAAACATTTTTGAACTAAAATTTCTTAAACTTGTAAGTCGATGTGAGAAAATAAATCTGCATTTTTTTATCATTCTTAAGTTAAAAGTAAATATCTCAATATTATTGTATTACTTCTCAACAAACATAGCTGTACCTGGGTAGTTTTGGTGTGGATACATGACCATCTTCTTTTCTATTACTGATAGCCAGACTGGTTAAGGGTGCCAAAGGTGCCACTGTTGCATCGCTGAGAAGTTGTATCAGTCCAGGATCCCAAATCTGACTTTTCAAATCACCTTTCTGATCACTAAGCATCTGAGATGTTTGTAAAAGATGTGTGGCTATCTTCTGACCTTGATCTTGCAAAGGACCTATTTTATATCAATACGTTTTTATATCAATACGTTAATAATTTTTTTTTTTTATCGTGCCTTTTATTTGTTTGTTGTAGGATGACATTTTAAAAATTCAATATCCCAATGTATATTTTATTTTAAATGAAGTTTAAAAAGAATATAACTTAAAACTTATTCTAGAAATGTTTTTTTTTTTTTTTTGAAGAGATTTGACATTTTATAGCTTTGACATATCCGTTTATCAGACAAATGCTTTGTGCCAAGTATTGTGTTAAATTTAGGGTTTAACATTTAGACTCTTATATTTATGGTTTGATTTAACAAAAATGTGTTAAAAATATCATTCTAGTCAAGTTATTAAATGAAATATTTGAATTTACCAATTTTAAGTTCTAGTTTTCTTGTATTAAGTTTCTTTGATGGGTCACTGTCACATACATTGACTTTCACTAGACAAAGAAAAAAAAATCACTGTGCTTAATTTTGTAAAAAAAAAAATTTGATTTACAAACAGCCTTCACACCCATAAGCACTGTAATAGGTTAGGCTCTAAAATCAGAGTGCTGTTAATAGGGCAGGCCTTGGGCTGATTTGACCGATAGCTCAAAATTGGGCCCTGCAATTTAAATTTAGCATATTATTTTCAGTCATGGCTCTTGTCACAGGCTTTTAAAGATGTAGACTTGAAGGTTTAACATATTTAGTGTATCATACGATTGACATAACTTTACTTAATTCACTGGTGCCTATCGCATTAGAGTTGTAAGTTGTATAATAAATGTTGATATAATGATCTAATTAACAGTAATATTTGTTATTGTAAAAAAATTAATTAGTAGAGTGGCCCAGCAAGCATCCATTTAATTGGGCCCCAAACTTTGTAAGGCCAGCCCTGGCCATCAAGTAGGGAAGAAGTGAAATAAAACACCTTAAAAAAATAGTATCAAACAAATCAGGTGTGTACAGCTATCTACAACATGTACTTAACTTAGATAAATGATTTTAAAAGGGATGCTTCCAGGTGGTAGGATCTAAGCTGATGGGTTGAGAAGTCTCAAGTGTGAACCCATGGAGGCTACAAATTTTAAATTGGGATTTTGAAACTTACAATGGTAGATTATTATGGACGTTATTTTTGAACTCTGACTAAGATGCTATCGCATGTGTTGGGGTTAAAAGATATAATTACTGAAAGGAGAGGCTGACAGATACATGAATATTGAAAGGTGAGAATTGTAGATTTAAAAGCCTTTTAAAAATTGTTGAAAATCCTTTAGTGTCTTGGGATTTAATTTTGTATAGTTCTACACTGATATGAAAACACTATTAATATTTATAAAATAAAGGCAGTTTACTTTGTCATAAAAGAGGAATTCAAGTTTTTATTTAATTTTGTGTGTGAGTTAGTAAATATGCCTTCAGGGTGTGGGTATATTAGGTATCTGGTGCTACATCTCAACACAGACTCCACACATCAAAATATAAAAAAAGTGAAGTTCCCCTTTCAGACCTTGTGGTCTATAGGGCAGATGATGTAAAGGTCATCTGTTTCTTAGGCCTACAGTTAACGAGAGTGTTATGTGGCCAGCACAAAGACCAACTGCCTTTACTTTTCCCAACTTAAGTCAGGTACCCATTAGAGTTGGGTGTACTCAGGGGCGCCCTAAAAATCCAGGAATTCAAAAATCAGTCTTCACAGAGATTCAAACCCAGGACCCCAGGTTCGGAAGCCAAGTGCTTAACCACTCAGCCACCGCGCCCCCACACCAACATATACTTATGTTTATACTTAAATCTTAAAGCAAACTTTGCTTCATTTTTTACTAATTATGTTCAAATTTTGGGTAAAAATCAGGACTGAAGGAATCATAAGGTTATAGAAAAAATAATGTTTTCATTAAAACCTCTTTTATTTAAACTTTAAAACAAAGACAAATTACCTGGCGAATGTGTAATATTTTTTAGACCAACAGGTTCAGTTTTGTTAACAACACTTTGTGACGAACTCTACAAAAAACAAATTCATATTTTTTAGTTGGCAGATTACTGGGAAAAAAAAAACAGCATGAATGTTTCTATTATGAAATAACAAATAGAAAGTAAAATTTTAAAATTACTTCTTAGTTCATGATGATTCAGTTCAAAATACCAAAAAATAATAGTGCTAATTGGGAATCAGGGCACTGATTTTAACTTATTTAATAGGTTGAAAAGAAAGTTGACAAAAAAAAGTAACAAGTAATTTTTGAAATGTTTTTTAAAGAGAAGATTTTGAAGGAAAACAAAAGAATGTAATAACAAAGAGATCTTTTATATTTATAGTTGTTAGTATAATGCAATGGTTTTAATTTTTTAAATTCTATAAGGAAGGAAAGGATTACTTTGACCTATATTATATGTTGCAAGCAAACATAAAAAACATTTGGTTTAATATTCTTTTGAAAAATCCTGGGAAATTCTGAATTTATATATTTTTGAAGATTCTCATAAAGAATTTGCATTTATTAAAGTTGATTAGACATTGTTCCTGTGTATGTATAATTTAACTTTTTAAAAAAAAATATTTAAGTCAACACCAAACTGTGGAATTTAACTAACCTGATTAATAAAAGAATAATATGTTGGGAAATTAGCTCGCTGTGACAGTGGGAGGTTCTCCAACAATTTCTGATTCTTCTTGCTGGGTGGGGATGGTTGTACAGCTACCTACAGTTATTAAGCAAACAAGATAATGAAAATGCAGTTTCTAATAATTTATAATTATCCCATCTCAACTCATGATATATCATGAAATAAGCATCTAGATCATTTTAATCATACAATAAAAACAAAATTGAAAGATCCTCTCATAAAACAATATTACCATTTCACATCTATTGGTGGATAAAGATATTGCAGCCTAAGAAGCTGAGATCTAAGATTGAATATTGAAGATCCAATTTTACTTCAAAATATGAGGAATCTAAAAATCACCAATGGGTATCTTAAATAAGTTGAGGTAATGTATCACTGAGCAGACAACAGAAACAGGCATAGTTTACAATTAAGCTATACAATATCAGAGTAAGAAAAAAATCTTTGCACAAAATACAAGCAAATCTTCACATCAGTGACGAGTTTAAAGTTACCCACTATAATAATAGCATCACTGCAATCTGCCTTTCCCAGATGAAGTTAGGAAATGCAACTCAAATTGGTTCAAAAATCTAAATCTACAATATAAAAATCTACCCCAAATAAACATAGAGTTTTACTCACAAGGTTTATCCACAAGACTTTGTCATTACAAACAAGTCCACTAATTTATAAACAAAGGGCATATAAACATAAAAGATCATCTTTTATCATATTTACCTTCTCAGGACTTGCTTTTTCTGGAGACTTTGTAGTTTCATGGACAGATGAGCTGCTAGTTTTATACTGTTGACTTTTCTGATGCTGAGCCTCCAGGCGTCGCAGCTTTTGTTGAACTGACAGTAGCTGTCGTTGCAATTCTTCAATTTCTCTATCCTTTGAAAACAAAATGCCACATAGATTTTATTGATCATCTATTTATATTTATTGGCTTTTACTTCACTCATACTGAGAAATCCTTACAATTATTTCCGATGCAAAATTTTACTTTACATAAGTGAAAATGGGGGGCATCTTCATGGCAAGAACCTAATTGAAAAAAGATTTATTGATATAAAGAATAGAGGTCATTAGCTTTATGCTAGGTCTGGTTGTGGTTTTCTCCATTGGGACTATGCCATGTAATTATACAGAACACCTTGTGGTATATTTGTATTTGAGTCTGTAGTTATACACAAAACCTTGTGATATTTTTGTATTTCAGTCTGTAGTTTTAAGCAACACCTTGTAGCATCTTAGTATTTGAGTCAGTAAGAGGTTGTTGAATTCACTAATTCTAGAATTGAGGTCATTAGACAGTCTTAACAGTTCAGATTCCCACTTCAATCAATTTACACAGATATTATTTTAATCCAAACACAAATAGGACATTTAAATCTCGTAGATATAAAAATATACCTTGAACTGTTTTTCAAAGGCCACTCTTTCCACTTCACTCTCCAAGTTTTGTATTTTACTCATCTGAGCTAACTTCTGTGCCTCTTTCATATCCTCAAGCTGTGCCCTCAACTTTTCCAGCTCCACCTCTTGGCTGCGTGTTATATCCTTCAGGTATCTCACTTCCCCAATGTAACGATCCCTTTCATCTTTAGTTCTTTGTATCTGAAACAAAATTTGATCCATGAAATCTCAAGTACAGGAAATAAATACATTTTTGAAAAGTACACAAATAAATGTTGACATTTACAAATCAAAAACTTACAATGTATTTTTTTTAAATATTGAAAAAAAAAAAATATACTAATTTTAGGACAGCCATCATATATACAGGCTGTGCAGTTTCTTTTTACAACTATTATACTACTTGTAAGAGTTTATATTAGAATAAAAGTTTGCTCACATTTTTTTTCAAAATGCAAATTAAAAAAAAAATGTATATACATAAAAAATTCATAATAAAATATATAAAATAAGGAGTCTCACCTCTTGTTCTAGTTTAGTCTGAGAAGTGTGGCCATTTGAAGTTATTCTGTCATTACTAGATCTACAAAATATAAAAGCAATTCTAAGCAAGCATATAAACCTAATAAACCAAATATCTTATTCTGTTGTTAGGTTTAATTAAGAAAACCTATATTTTTTTTTTTAAGGAGATTATTCCACCAACAAATGAAACAAAGATGCAAGTATGAAAACTAATCCGTTCAACCTGATAAAACAATATAATTTGTTTAGTGAGTTGAATAAGCATTCTTTTTACAAAGCTTATATTAACTCACTTTGTCTGTATGTCCAAAAGTTTGTACACATTATTTCTCAGACACCCAATCTTGGATCAAGCTGAAATTTGGCACAATTATTTCTTTTACCTGACAACACAAGAAATCAATAAAAAAAATTAACCAATTAGTTAATTAACTATTGGAAATAAATTACATTGTTTGGTATCTCAAACAAGGAAAAGAAATAGTACTTGACTTAAGTGGTGGTATAAGCTGAATTAGTCCCCTTTATAGATTGTCGTCTGAGGCTTCTTACAAATTTAATTACATGACTGATCCAAACTTATTGATACACTTAATATAAGCTTTGTTTTTTAAAAAGTTTTTTTTTTGCTTGTTGTAATTGTAATGGTTTGTACCTTTTGTGTCTTTTTTTTTTAAAGTAAACATTACAGAAATGTCAACAAATCTTATCCATGTTTTAGATGACATTGACTTACAATACAACAGTGATTGTAAATAATAAATATCAAATATATATTTTTTTTAAACCAGCTAGTACCTTTGACCCAAGAAACTTGTTATTTCTTTACCTGTCTTAAAGACTACCTGTTTTAAAATATTATGAATGCCTGGTGTTATTCTCTTGTCAACAAGGAGTAATAACTTATAAATCATATCACAAGACAGTGCACTAAAAAGAATATTTTTCAATGGACAAAAACTCAGAATATGTAAAAGGTTTGTGAATTTCAAATGAAAAAAAAAAAAGCCTCCTGGTTAATACCACATTGTGCAGTAGAAAAACATCTTCATTACCTAGAACTGCTAGAGAGAAGAAGCTGAGATTCTTTTAAAAATGATGAGCTTGAGTTCCTACTTGTGGTGGGAATTGCAAATGGGTTGAGACGAGGTGCAATGGCAGTCACTTCTGTGCTATATGATTGAGACTAAAGGACAAGAAAGAAGTTATTAATTATAGTTTTCTAAACTTTAAATAAAGTTAATTTAAAAAAACAGGTATAGAGTATACTTCTATAAAAAAAAAAAGGTAATAATTAAAAAATTGCAGTTATTTTCACTGTGTCAGAGAAAAGTCTGGCTAAAATTCTAAAATGTCACAGAAGCTGGCTCCATAAAAAAAGAAGGAATAGCTATTAGAACTAAGTAATTAAGGTAAAAGGGAAACTAAAGGATGCAGAATGGCATTATGTTCCAGAGAGAGCATAAAGTCAATAGGTAAAACATTAAGAAAAAACTCCCCACTCCCTTGTTTAAGAAAATATAAAGTATTTGTTTTTACTTAAATTAAACAACAAAATAATGTTCGACAATATCAATTTTTTTTTGTCCAAAGATATTTTTTAAGGATTGTTTTGGAATTAATTGCACAGGATTTTGAAAAATGTCAATGCCAAACAAATAGTGCAAAGCAAAAATAAACTTATGAAGTGGAAATAAAATCATAAACAATTTCATTATGTTTACATACTGTATGTGTTATCTCAGACTAATGCACATTTAAAAAAAAATCTGAATGTTGATTGAGTTTTCAAAAAAAAGAGAAAAAAATTTTCTCAGCTTTTTATTATTACTTTTTGTTACAATTTTATTTCAATTTAAAACATTGGAATAAAAAAAATATTACCTGAAGGATAGCTTGCGATGCAATAACATCAATTTTTTCTAGTTCATCTTGAGTAAAGCCTATGTCATCATCCCAATCATTATCAGCACCCACTGCATCCAATTTTCTCTTCTTGCAGCCTGACTCTTCATTATCACCTTTTTTCACTTTCCATGACATTTCTTACCTAAATATAAAACTTTCAATTTTTATATGAATAATTCATTAACATAGCTAAAACTAAGTGATACAATCATCTCCATATACCCAAGAATAAGCGTTACAAAAAAGGCTCCAATGACACATTATAAATACAAAGTAGAAAGTATTTATTTGTAGCTAATTTTTTTGTATTTGGTTGGCTCATCATTACTCCTAGCGCCAGTGAAGTTTATAGTTTCTTTTTCTTTTGTAACCTACTTTTCAAGCTGTTGCCTTGTCGTCTCCCTTATGGTTAAATCTTACCAAAACAAAGTCATCCTAACATAACATAACATGTTATACATTCAAAATGACTAAATGTAATTCATGTGTATTATTATAGGATAAAAATGAAACAAGGGTCTGGAATTTGAGTCCTTATCTAGAATGAAGAATGTTTTTGTAATGTCAGTAAAAATTTCTGTATATGTGATTTATAGAAGTTAGATGACATTGTTATAATTAGACTTGATTGCTGTTATGCTTGACTGCACGTGATCAAGTAAGATGTTTAAGTAGGTCACAATAGAAGTGTCCTCTAGATCTAATGATAATCTTAAATCTACTCTACTATTAGTATGATTATGATTGGTAGAATCTAGATCTAGATTACCAGACCTTACTATAACTTAAGGTTAACTTAAGAGGAGGTTATTATATTTGGTACACCCTATCAAATTCTCCTTCATTGAAAACCTCGCTTTTTTTGTTTGTAATTCATGTTTTTATGTTTGGAGCAAAAATCAATGATTCGGGACTGCGCATGTCCAATTTTAGATAAGCTCCGGTATTTTTGTTCCACTTTTCCAAAGCAGATGGCAGTTTTTTAGATTCTCGAAAACCATGTATGTAAAGTTATTGTTTTAACCTCCCCCGCAATTCACACCCATATCAGGGATGAGGGCTGTATTATGAGCCTGTTTGATCATAGGCTGATCGGCATATCAAAATAAGCTTCAAATATCTTGAGAAAGACATTCCAATAACATTTATACAGTTAGCTGTTGAATAAAATTTAAAAAGGAGCTGTCCCAATGAATAATAAATTAATTTGACTCATTCTCCTTCATTGGACACTGCAAAATCGTAAGAAGAAATATTATTGGGATTAATAAATCTATGATTTTTTTCAATGAATAAACATGACCTAGATCGAGATATATAGAATATATAATTTATGAATGAAAGAAAAAGTGAGAGCTGCTAATTTGAAGCCAGAGACCACTGCTGGTGATCACGCCAGGTGAGCTGGCGGTGAGGAGAGGTATAAAAAACTAAGCACGTAGTGTCACATCCTATCAAACAGGCAGTGGAGGGAAGGGGGGAGAGAGTCATGAAAAGAATTATAAGCACCTTCTATGGGAGAGAGGGGGTGTTAAGGTGTAACAAAACGAACATCCAAATTATGAAAACAAGAAGAGGTTTCATGGATGGGAATTAAAAGAAAGACAGAGAGAATACATGTAGCCTAGTTGAAAATATCATGTTTATTAAATTATAATTCATTTATAGATCTATAATCTATATAGATTTATTTCTGTCTGTATCTACTCATAGATTATATAGGTATTTAAATAAATAAACTATAAACGATATATTATATATATATATATATATATATTGTAATAACTTAAGTGAGGCAACTCAACGAGACATAGACGTTTATTCACACGACATCACAGGTACACAAAACAGCATCTATCTTAGGCACAATCTCTCCATATTGGCTCTTTACTTGGGCAAAAATCGTTCTCCTCTTCTAATGTTGACATCCTTTCCTGTCTAGTTTATCACATTGCGCACCTTCTAGCTTAGATGGCGGTGCGAATGGCAGAGTTATAGCATTGCCCCCTTCTTAGAGCTTTTCGTCCCGAAGAGAAACAGCGCTGTGGAGGTTTGCCAGTTCAGGTGGAGGTCGATCGGTGGAAGCCACAGATGGCAGGGAGCCTGTTGCCCACGAGGCCATCTGCACAGTATTCCGCGGCCGTCGCTTCCTCTTCTTCCAGTTGGCCAGTCTACGCTTGAGACGATGTTGTGGTTGCTGCTTTGACTTCATGACGATAGTCTCTGATGCCAGCCACTTAACACGAATGGAGGTTGTGGCGATCACTGTAGTTTCCAGGGCCGCTGTTTTAAGACGCCAAGTCAGCGGACGTTTTCCATGGATGTCTCGTGACACAGTTGTAGGCCCACAGGTAGCCATGGTTTCAAACACGTAGTCTTTCTTAGCCTCATCTGTAAGGTATGCCCATGAAGCACCCCTGTAATGTTCCATAAGCAAATGTTCATCCATCACTGCATCAGGTTCTGCAAGAATTAATTCCCCATCGTTCAAGTCACTCTGACTGATGTAGGCAGAAGTACAAATGTCTGTTATGTTCAGACCTTGTAGCTGGGTTTCTTGGCATGGGCACTGTCCCCGCAGGGCGTTGCATATTCAGTTCTTGTCAATCGTCTGGAAGCAGTTGCCAAGCATCAAGTTCTCTCTTATGCCAATGCCAAAGTCTAATTCGTTGTTTCTGTCTCGGCCATTGTTAGGGCTCCAATCCCCAGCACCTCCATCACCACTGTTTGTGCAGCCACAGTCCTGACCAGGTAACTGCTCCTTCCCTAACGAGTTTATTCCTCCTTTTGCTTGCGACACAATTTTATCACTTTGGTCTATTTGGCCTTCTACTTGCAACACACTTTCATCTACTTTGTTCCACATCATGCTCCTCATCATATTACAGATCATGTTCAATTGTTCATTAAATGCATTCCTAAAGTCCTGGTACTCGCCAATGACCTCAACAATCCCAGATTCAATTTCAAATTGGTAGGTTTCCGGAATTTCTTCTTCATCAATCAAGGCCTGCCGAGACGAGCCGTGAGCGTTTCTCTGCTACCGACAGGTTTTAAACCTCGGTACTGAAACTCTTGTCTTAGCTCTTTAATTGAGAGCTGATGTAATAGCTTCAAACATGTCATTGTAATCAAAGCCTACCTCCTCTCGTTGAGTTGCCTATAATCCCACTTCTGAGACCAATTGTAATAACTTAAGTGAGGCAACTCAATGAGACATAGACGTTTATTCACACGACATCACAGGTACACAAAACAACATCTATCTTAGGCACAATCTCTCCATATTGGCTCTTTACTTGGGCGGAAATCATTCTCCTCTTCTATTGTTGACATCCTTTCATGTCTAGTTTATCACAGTGCGCACCTTCTAGCTTAGATGGCGGTGCAAATGGCAGAGTTATAACATTGCCCCCTGGCCCTTCTTAGAGCTTTTCGAAAAGAAACAGTGCTGTGGAGGTTTGCCAGTTTAGGTGGAGGTTGATCAGTGGGACCTAGTTTCCGAATCTACTGTAGATCTAGATCTATTAAATAATCTAGATCTAGAATAGTTACAGTTACTTCAAAAAAGAAGAACATTTTTTGAGATTCAAGACCTGTCCTTACTTTTTGTTTTTCTTTACATCACTGACCCATACAATCTAGTGTTCTAGGACTATGGGTTTAGGGTTAAATCAAATTAATATAAATTTTTTACTCAGACTAGATCTATATAGACTACTAGATTAAAGCCAGGTCAATGTCAATCTATACTTGAATACCGTTTAATTGTTTAGATTCTAGATCTGGGCTACACATGGTCTAGCCAAAATGTTATTTACAGTCTAACGTCCACTAATAAAGCGCTTCTTCCAATATCGTTGGATTCCTTCAACTAGAGATCTGGAGTCTACATACATAACCTACATACAAGATCACTTCTGGGTATAAAAAAAACAACAAACTTGGATGGAGAATTTTATTTGCTGTGTTCAGAATAGGGATTTCCCGATGGTCTGTGTTTTCAGCTTAGATCTATTGAGCAACTAACAATTAAGGAAACTTGATCTAGATTTTAGAATAATAACTCTAATTTATATTCAACTATTTGATCATAGCAGTGATTTTATATTATTATATATAACTACTTATTACTAGACTCTAGTATTATTCTATATGGCATATGAATGATAATGATATGGATTTCGGCGATATGCTTAAATTAAGTTAAATTGCTTAAAAAATGACTAAAAGTTTAATAATCTTTTTATAATGATGATAGATCTTCTAAACTAATAGTAATAGTTAATAATCTACCTAGTCTAGTCTAGAGACAGAGTCTAAATTAAATAGATAATATACTATTCATACTACTATTTATAATTTATAGATCTAGTAAATTCTAGTCCTAGCTTAACTAAAAGGTACTTTGATAAAATTTTCAAGTTCAATGTATTGTAATGAAACTAATAGATCTAGATAGATTAGAGATTTTTTAAACCAAGTTTGTTTTTTTTTAAAGATACCTCATTTAAGTCATTTTAAGTTAAATAGAACAGAAGTTATTGTGCCTATCTGTAGCCTATTTTTAATACATATATTTTTAAAATGTGACCGAAACAGGGAAATTTTACTATGAAAATGCTACTACTATAACTTTATAACCCTTAGAGTTAGAGATAAGTGAATGAAATTTTAATCAGCAATGCATGAATATGTCCTGATATTTATTCTAATTTCAAAGATGTGACAGACTGTAACATAATTTTTTAAAAATATTAATGCTGGGTTACTTGTTGAAAAGAAATGATCGACAAAGAAGTAGTTTTGTTCACTTGGAAGATTGTAATTTTTGAACCATTAGAGATAATTGAATACAATTTTCAACAGAAATGCCTGATACTTACTTTATTTTAAAACCATAGATAAAAGTTTAAAAGAATTTTTTTTTAGGTACAGAAGAGGGACTAAGTCGGAATAAAAAACTACAGAAAAGTAGTACTTTTTCATAATTTGAAGGCTGTAACTTCTTAAATTTTAGAGATATATGAATAAAATTTAAATAGAAATGCATGAAATGGTGTATGGTTCTTTTTTTACATACTGTCTTATTCTAACTTTAACTTTTCTTTTTAAAAATAATATCTTGTTTTTACCTATTATATAATCTTATAAATCAAGACAGTATGTAAACAAAGATAATTATAGATATACTAGTCGACCACCGGCGTAGCATAAGCCGCTATTTTGCATAGACGGTCTTAGGCCCCTGCAACCTATGCAACCACTGTGGGCTCCCACTTTCAAAGGATCTGCACTTGCATAGGACCTGCGCTAGTTCAAGGTGTATAAATTATTAAATTAAACCATTTTTAACTTAAAACATTTCCTGTGCCCTCATGTCGATTTACCAGGAGGTCAACAATTCTCAAAGATAAATTGAAACATTTGGTAATTCTATGTAGGAAACAGAATTATTATGATATACTGTATGACTTTACTATACACAAGGCTCGTAAAGTAATTCTATACATAGTAAAGAATGAATAAAATGCATAGACGAATTTATTTTCTAATACAAACTCTAAAATTTCATTTATTATCTGCTTCCCTACCCAAACTTGGCCCCACGAAATCCATTTCGAATAGGGCCTCACAATGCGTAAGTCAGGCCTTGCTATTTAGTGTTTGTAAAATGTTTGTTTGTAAAATGTTAAGTTCGGCCCTGCTATTTACATATATATAATATATATATATATATACACACACATAGTAGATTACTTAGATTAGTTCCTTGTCCAAACCTCCCGCTGGACAAAGGTAGATGGGATTGGGCAGGGTTTGATAAATTTAAACGACAGTCAAGCGCGCAGCCAGTCATCCGTAGTGTGAATACTATACTCTTGTTTTCTCATGGACTATCCGCAGAAATAAGAGAGTGATCTTTCCTTTACTTCTTGTTTAAACTCTTGAGGGAAGAAGAGAATTATAAATATAGATATAAAAGATTTAGTATATATTTTTTTGTCTAATAGCCTAGATTGAGATGCTCTTTTTGTAGGCTGTAGATATATCTCGAAATGCCCATTCAAACTTGTGCTCTCTATGTCTTCTTTACTATTATGGTTGAAATTCTTTTTAACTGTTGATGATTTGTACTTTTTGGTTTTTCTTCAATAATGTAAGGACAAGTGGTGTACGTTGTAGCAATTTCAATATATTTATTTTACAAATACTTTACAATACATGTGTCATTATTCATATTTAAATTAATCTAATATTAAAATGTACTTTCCTGACATGTATTATAAACACAGGTCATTATTTATGTTTTACTTCAATTTTTCTCATTTGCTTTACATACTCAAAAGCTTCATTACCTAAGAATGACTAATGCTCTGTTATTCTAATTCCAGAGCTATCAATACCATTAATCATCTCATGGTAATGGAGAATTCTTAAGTCAACTGTTGTACAGTATTAATGGATTTGGCAGTGTACACAACAGCGTTGCCTGACTTTGAAGCTTATTCAATTTAAATACATATATATGCAAGAAAAGTTTTCAGGAGTTCAGGAGAGTTCCAGCAACTCTACTACCAGTTTTAACCCTTATTTCAACGATTCATCCTCTGTGAAGAACATGGCCATGGCAAGTCAGGAAAGTATGGAACTTATTGCACATTCTTTCACTCTGAATCCCTACACCATACTTTATCCTCTTCTTTGTTCCCAGCCCAACTAATACCAATCATCTTTCTTTTCCCTCTATATTCCTGTCTCTTTAACCAATAGTAATGGGCATGTAGTACATTAAAAAAAAAACAATTCCCAAAAAAATAATTTAAAAAAGAACTATTATTATTGTTTTCCCTTGAATCTCAGTAATTTAAAATCACTAAAAAAAAATCTCAACCAATAGAGGCTTCCAAATGAGTAAATGACTTCCACCTTTATTTAAAAAAAAAAAAAAAAAAAAAAGATACCTTGTGCTTAAGTTACAGGAGCTTCATAATGAGTATGTATTGACATGTACTTCCATTTTTATTCGTATATAATATCAGTGTGATAATTTGCAGGTTCGAAGGAGCTAAAAATGTCTGCTTCTTCATACAGTATGACAGACATTTCATTAGAACAAGCTGTGTTTAGACTGCATGAAATAGAAAATGAAAATCTGGCTTTGAGAGGTATATTCACCTGCTTTTGAATTGATCTAATTATTTTGATTTAAATTGTATACCTGTCTCTGGAGCAAGCCTTCATGTGACCTAAACACATAGGCTAACCATTTTAATTTTCCCTAAGAAATGTTAGACTGCACAAAGTGCATTCAGGAACATCTAAAAATCTTAACCTCCCATAGGGTTTGAATCTGTGGCTCTTGGTTTAACAATCAACTACTCTTCTTAGTCATTCATTGAATAGGAATTTTGTTTAAAAAGTTTACTTTTTTTATCTTGACACATTACATAAAGGCTTGTTTAAGTGGATGTTATTACTTAAGAAAAAAAAATTAGGTTGGGGGGGGGGGGATTTTAAGCTTATTATTATTTGTAATTTGCATGTCTGATGTCAGGCACTTAAGACCTGGTGTTCTCGCATTAATTTCCATAGATAGCCTTCGGCAGAACAATGCTGTTGTAAAAAAACAATATGAAGCTGTCTCTGAGTGGAGGAAAAGAGAAATGGAGAAATTTGAACAGACAAAAGCTTTGATAACAGCTTTGAGGGCAGAAATTCAGGACTTGCAAGAGAAACTGTTGGCCAAAGATGAAAATGAAGTAAATAACTACTAAGTTTTTAAAAGTCTGTATTAGAAGTGAAAACCAGTAATGGTTTCACATCTCAATGTAAAAAAAAGCCCTTGAAAATAATTGGGATACATGTAAGCAAACAATACTTGTATTTTAGTGAATTTATTTTAGCCTTTTAGTTATAAATTTTGAACCCTGGGATATAAGTGTGTGAATCTCAATTCATCTATCTAAAAAAAAAAGATAATATTATTAAATTTAAACCAGTCTGACTTACTATCATAAAAGAATATTCTAAGAAGTGTTCAAAGTAAATACAACTTCTAGAAAAGTCATTTTTAAATACCATAGGAGAAAGTCCAAGGTGCAAAAAGGGATTAGTTCTAGCTAGTTTTTTAGTGGCCCCCGAAAGGGGAAAAGATGCTATTAGTTTAGTGTGGCTTGTCTGTCCGTCCCATTTAGATCTCATGAACTAAAAAACATAGTGAAAATCCAACGTCATAGTATTTTAGACCATTCAAAGTCCTGATGCAGTGGTTACTTTATTCTTTTCTGAAAGCAAAAATCTAATTTTTTAAATCAATTATGCAGCGTTTTTTTTTCATTAAAAAATACACAATTTTTACAACTGTTCACTATTAATAATAACAAACACTGGTGGCTATTTATGGCTAATTGACATATTTTTTTACACAATTATGCAAGTGGTTTTAGAGTTTTTGTCAAAAAAGTTGTTTTTTTTATATATTGCTAAGGTAAGTCTCTTCTGTCATACTAACTACTTTATTTTTTAAAAAAAATTTTTTTACATTTTTAAAGAAAAAAATCTATTTAGTATGCATATAAGTGGAACATAATTTAAATCAACAATTAATAAGTAGTTTTTCATATTGTAGCATAAATGACAGAGCTGTACTACAGCTGTGCAACTCTTAACTAAAGGAAATTTTTTTTTTTTTTTTACGAAAATGTTTTTTTTTCTTCTTGAGGATTTGAATAAGAAAGAGATTGACCCTTTACATAACAATTAGATAATCATTATAAGACATCAGTTAGGCCATGTTCATATCTAACTTCACATTCATTTTCACCTATCTCTTGGTCTGCTGAACTCTTGGGGCACTACAAAATATGTCAACCTTCTTTCTCCATTCTTCTCTGTCATTTGCTTTTGATAGAATTTCATTCTGATATTCTTTCTAAAATTATTGAAACCTGCCGGGGGGGGGGGGGGGGGGGGGGCGATTTTGAGTTTATGTTTCCACACAAACTGTCTTTGTAATCTTGTTAAATCAGTTAAGCTCTGTAATTGTCAGTTGATTGTTCATTCAGTAGTATTTAGTACTGTGTTTTCATTTTGACTTGTTATTCTTTGGATTTAGTTGAAATGGGTTAATATGTGCCCCTTCAGTATAGAAATTAAAGAATATAATATTAATACATCAATCTCAAACAAGTATATATCCCCACAGTTAGAGACCGATATGATGTTATTTTCTTGTACAAATTATCTAAGATAAGTTGTGTTACAGAATGAAAAAAAGCAGGCCCCTTTTTGTAAAAGGGCTAAATAACTTTTAAATTATATCTTGCAAAGATATTGCTAAATTGTCACTGCTAAACTCATTTTGAACCTTAAAAACCCCCCAAAAATTCACTCTCCTTAAGAGTTTTATTACATATACATATGTACATATATATATCTAGGTGAGACTTCAAACAATAACTTAATATTAAATTTTATGGCTACGATCCTCTGTTGAATCCAAAAATGATGCATACCTATACATTTTTATTAAGAATTTCTGTGTAGTGGGCATGGATCATGCTTTATTTGCTAATCCAAAAATGTTAATGCTATTACATAGAGATGATTCAGAATTTAGCTTTTATTTTCATTAAAGGCTTGTGAATTTTTAAATTTTGATTGTAGACCTAGAAGGCTAATTGCATACTTGGCATTTAAAGGTTTTTCCTTGTACTGACTGTAGAATTAACTTTTTAATTTAATTAAATGTTGTTTGAATTTAAAATGATTCTAAGGATATATTTAAGTGAAAAGAAGTTTGAAATACTCATCAGAATGAAAGTCTTTCCTCCAGGTATACAAATTGAGAATCACATTTATGTTCATAGAAATCATTGATCGAGAGACTTGAAGCTGTGGAAGAAGAGAAGGCCAAAGTTCAACGGCAAAAAGCAATCAGTGATCAACGCATGTTGAATGTTTGTAGACTGGCTGAAGAGCAAGGGATAAAAGGATTCAAAGAAGACTTGGACATTGACAGAGATGTAAAGCTCTTCTTTCATTCATCTCTGCCTTAACTCTTTTCATGACTAAAGCCTTTTTCATTTCACTTGTATTCACATTGTACCTAGCACTTTTTAAGGAGAAAGAGAAAGTAGATGCATCAACTTCCTTCCATCATCATTCAATCGATCCTCATTCTCACACGGTACTCTCCCACCACTAAAAAATAAACACCTCCTTTGAAGTAGATTTTTGTTTACTAAGTATTATACATCTTTTACTTCTCTCTTGCTTTGAATGTGCACAATTAGGTCATTTCTTTTTTCAACTCTAAGTGAACTGCAATATTTTCTTCAACTTCACTGTTTGTTTGTTGTTTTTTTTCTCATTCCATTTTTTTTTCACTGCCAGTTTAAAGAAGTTAATATTGCTCTCTGTTTTACTATCTATTCAACACAATCTTGTATGCATGCCTTGAAACTAATGGGGCCTTTTTTTTTTTAAATACATTAAAAAATAGTCTTTTTTTTAATAAAAAAAAACAACAATGAAATGAGCATAACTCTACTTCTCAGATTATATATGTCTCAGAATTAGACAAAGAAGCAACTATATCAAAGCTTGAAGAGGAGATCAGTAGTAAGGAGGACTCAATATCTCAATTGAAATCTATCATACAAAAGGTGATTGTACAATCTAAATTGAAACCAAAATTTTCTTTTCATACCAACTATTATGTGATTATAATGAAGCTTTTGTAAAGGTATATTTTCTTTTTCACCAGTAACTTTTTGTAAACATAATTTGAAGAACATGACTATTTTTTGAAATAGAAAAATCTTATTGTTCATTTACAAAATGAAAGGAATAAATTTAGTAATTTTTATTGTTGCATTGAATAAAATGATTAAATCTCATATTTCCCTTGCTATTAAATTTTAAGCAATATTTACTTAATAAAATAATTACTTTGATTAATGAAACAAAAACAATATTGTGTTTGTCTGTACAAAAGTGAAGTATATATATATATAACTACACACACACACATACTCGTATATAACCATTTTTATTCATTTATTACTTCATACAAAAGTTAGAAGCAGATTTGGCCCACAGTCATGAGCAGACCAAACTATTGCTCGAAGACATGAAGTCTCAGCAGAAGCTGAAGGAAACTATGGAGGAAGAGAACAGAAACCTTACCAAACAAATTATGGACTCAGAGCAAAAACTTCATCAACAGATGCAGGTAGATGCAATTGTAGTAGGCACACAGGAATAGTTCACACACAAATATTGATGGTCTTGCTGTTCAAATACTTTTCAAATGAATTCAAATAAAAAAATTCTAGACTTTCACTCATTCTGTTAGCTGTAGCAAGTCATTAGATCTTTCTAGAAAGAATGTTCCAGTACACTCTCCAGATGATCTCTTCCAAATCATTAGCTATTATCATTCCACATTCTGGTATTTGGATTTTTTTTTTTTCATAAATTTGTAAAACAATTTAGATTTTGTTTTTTTAAGCCATCACCTCTCTATATGAAAAAAAGACTGTTGTAGGTTTTTTTACTACCTGTGGGTACGGAACATTGAATCTCAATTGCTAAAAATGCTATTAGGAATCTGATTTCACCCTTTCAATTAATACTATCTCTAAATTAGGTGCAAACCTTTTTGTTTAAAAATCAAATAAGCAAATTTATTTAGTAATACATTGATACCATTTTTAAAATCAAGATACTACTGTATAGGATGCATTGGAAAGGGAAATGTAATTACTTATAGTTTTGGGCTTTTGTAACATATTTATTAGAAATGTTGATATTTTTAATTTGAAAGATAAAAAAAAATGTTTTAATGTGATTACAGGCGCACCAGTTTCATATAATTTTCCAAATGCCTGCCCTTTTTTTTTACAACTAAGTATGCATATTGTTTGCAAATACATTTACTCATTCTTTTTTAAAACAAGATTTGATAACCAGTTTATTTTGATACTCAGTGTTTGTTCAGAGCAATATGTGAATACAACATCAACATGTTGAATATAACTGACCCACAGGGTCTGAACACAAACTATCTTTGTTATGTTGTTTTTCTTCAAGGCACAGAGAAAATATAAATTCTTAAATATATCTTATGTGACATGAATGATGTTACCTTTTATCTGCATTGTAAGATGTAAAAGACGTAAACTCTATTACAATGGTCTTATAAATTTCACATTTACACTTTTTTATATTCGATTAAATTCAACTATTTTCAGTCTGTCATTGCTTCAACCAGGAAAGAAATGCAGGTGGAGAAAGGCTTATCGAACTCCACAAATACTACCCAGCCATCTTCAGAAGTGAACGGGGATCCAACTTTTTTTAGTTTTCCAGACAATATGGAGGATCTGATGCACATAGCCAAATCACTGGAGGTATCAACTGGATTGTAAAGTAGTTGTTTTTTATTGTTTTCTTTTTTAATTAAACTGACAAATTTTGTTATAAGAACAGTTTTATTTTTAGATGGAATATTATATATTTGTATCATTTGGCTATCCTTTTCAACTGAGCGATTCATGGACAGCTGAAATGAAAATCTATAAAATATTATAAAAAGTATGCCATAAACCAGATCCCTTCTATTTCTGCTAAGGATAATGGTTTGTTGCATTGCATAGACACAACCAAACCAAATTATTCCTCAAAATCATTGCATTGCATGATAAATAATAAAACCACAACATTTCACAGAGTTAATTATGTTTATTTTTTTTATTTTTAATTGTTTTTTTTTAATTTCATTTACAAAATTATGATTTATGGTTGTACAGATTATAATTATGCTAATATCTTTCTATCACAGGCCAAACAGCAGGAGGAAATAAAACAAAAAGATTTAATATCAAAAGTTGAGAAATCCAATGAGGAGAAACAGCATCTCTTACAAGAAGTGGAGAGACTAAAGACTGAGGTAAAATTAAATATATTTACTGTCATAAATTTGTATGTATAGAAAAGTGGAGATTGACATTGTAAAGTGTAAATCTTCAATTCTACAATAAGGGACAAATAGAAATTTAATATACTTTGAATAATGTTTTTGCTTGTTTTTTTTTCTCTGTACATTTCTAACTTGTAGTTACACTTTTTCAATGACTTTAATATATTTAAGCTCTTCTGTAAGGGTTGGTTGAGTGGCTTAGAGACTTTGGGATTAAGTCTGAAAGGGAAATAAATTTACTTTTCTTCTTCATTTACAGGTGCAAGATTTGACTGCCAAAGTAAACAATTTACAAGCACAGCTCATTGAAGAAAGAGCTAAGAACAGAGAAACAACAGACAAAATGTCAATGGAATATGAGCAGAAACTTATGGCAATGGCTAAAAATAAACCTGACAGCAAGGCAAGTCACATTTATGTACACCAGACAATTTATTTTAACAAAATATTATACAGTTGACTATTGATGATCTGATGGTTACAGGACAGGGGGAGTGTCATATTGCCAAAAATGTTGCATTATCAAAGGTTAGCTGTATTTTAAAGAATTTCACAGTATGTCTGATGAACAATCTAATTATGATATAATAAGATATTCTCTTAGACTTTCAATGCCAAAATATAAACAATAGATGATTAAGAAAGAGCTTCCTCAAATTGGGAATATTAGCTTGATTTAAGGGTTTTTCTTTTAGCGTCGTCTCCAATCTTTTCTCCCTATTTTTCATAATGTCTTTAACAGTAAGTAATCTGATGCCATGAATCGATGAAATAGCAATCGGGTTTTCACCATGCTTAAAACTCTTAATAATTTCCCATTTTTTTATGCATATCCTTCCCAAGTTTGCTCAACATCATTCAATATGTAATGAAAGTTCAACACTAAATAATATGGCAGGTAAACTGACATATAGTCATTACAGAAAGGCACTAAAAATTTATCCCCATTGAACACAGCATGAAACAACACGCTTGTGAAGCTGATCTGTGAATTCAAGTATCACTTACATACTTCCCCCCCCCCCCCCCCCCCAAATAGTTTTACACTCTGACTATTCTTCACCTATTCAGTTTATATCTAGTCAAGATGTAGATTTAGTCATTATAACATTCCATTAAAAAATTTCATAACTTAGTACCTATCTGTTCAAAATATATCATTTTTAAAAATAAAAAGGAATTATTAGGTGCAGAAGAAAATGTGTTTTCTAAAAAAAAAAAAAACAACTAAACATCTTTTCGTGCTATCAAACATTTAGATTTTGCATTTATTAAAACCAATATTGGGAACCAATATAAAATCAATATATTTCAGCAGTACATGAACATACATTCACAAACATATATATGTGGGAAGCATGGTCGAGAGGCTAAGTGCACTTGAACTTGGCTTGGCTTGGCTACCTATGAAGGGGGCTCGAGGTTCGATACCCGACTCTGGCAGAGTTGTATTTACTGAGCACCTGAAGGCAGCAATGAAAAACCTCCTAGATACCTCCTCCCCCCACTAGTCCACAACTGAGAATGGACCAAAGTGCTCTGAGCATGCTATAAGCATGAAAGAAGCGCTATATAAAAGCCATAATTTGTATGTGTATATGTTTGTGTATGTAAATATATGTATATAAAGTTTTTTTACTTTTGATTCCATCTTAAAAATACTGTGTTGAATCTGCACCATTTATAGAAGTATTATTACCTTGTAAACTGCAAAAATATGGAATTCCTTATAAAAGTAGTTTTTTTAATTTCATTAGGACTTTCAAGCTGCAAGCAATACAGACGATTCATCTGCATTAAGATCTCAAGTCTTGTCTCTCCTTAAGGAAGTCTATGATGCTCAAAACAAATGCTCTGCAGCAATTCAAGCCAATACCTTGAAAGATACCAGGTTAGGTTCTTAATATTCTATCCCATACTCTTCCATTTCTATAGAACTACTAACCCTACTAGTCTCAACTACTCAAATCTGGAGAGTTAGCTTGGCCACCTCAAAAATTATCAAAATAATGTTGAACTATTATGATGGAAAGTAAAAGATGACAAGCTACTTGAATTGAAAAATAGTATTTGTTAAACCGAAAAACGAGATTTGGGTTTGCAGTGAAAGCAAACTACATTTTGTCAAACTTAATTGCAAGCCTTAGCAAATTGGTTTGTGAATGTGATTTTATGAAGGAGTGTTTCGTTAAAGCTTGTCCAGAAAAGGTGAAAACACTCAAAGAAATAGCGTTAACTAGGATAGAATAAATGACATGTCAGTCAGATTGTGTGGACAATTAAAAAACAGAATAGTGGATTTAATTCTTTTCATTGGTTCTCAATGAGTCAACTGATGTAATGGGTGTAGTACAGTTGGCTATATTCATAAAGGCATGTGACAGGAATTTTGAGATACACGAGGAGCTACTTGAGTTCTGTTCTATGCATAACACCACAAGTGAGGATGGTTTTAAGAAATAACAGGTGATATTGCAGTACAATTTATCTTTGGTCAACGGATGGTGCACCAACCATGAAATGAAATGGTTTTGATGCAAAGCTACTTGCAAAAATAAGAGAGACTGATGCTAAATTTAAATTTGCTCATTTTCAGTGCATCATTCACCAAGAAACATTCTGCGCACAGCAATTACAGTTACAACTTGTGATAAGACCGGTTTCAGTCATTCTCAATTTTATTTGTCCCAGTGGTTTCAATCCTCAACAATTTTCAAAGTTTCTGGATGACTTTGGAGACAAATTTGATTTTTTTCCCTACTACACAGAACTCAGCTGGCTCTCCTTTCATAAAGTATTGAAGAGATTTTTTGCACTGTGTGAAGAAATTTTATTGTTTCTGAACATGAAAGTCGAATCTGTTAAACATTTCCAAACTGACGAATGGGTTCATGATTTGACATTTGCAGTTGTCTCACTGGTCACCTGCAAGACTTGAATTTGAAACTTCAAAGTAAAGACAAAATTGTCACAACTGGATAAACCAAATATGAAGAGAAAATTTTCACTTTTCAACGTGTCAGGAACTAAAAAGATTAAATACTGCTGCAACATTTGGTAAATAAGTCCTACACCTGAAAACATTAGTAGATGCTTTCAATGACTGTTTTCGCTACTTCGTTTCATACTAGCAGAATTTCCATTATTTGTATCTCCATTTTCATTTGCTTCTGAAAATGCTGCTGGTAATCTGCAACTTAAGCTTATAGAATTGAGTCAGATTCTTTGTTAAAAATGAAGTATATAGAAGTGGCTGTTCCAAAATGTTACAGTTTTTTACCTGAACGGTACTTTGAATCGCGGAAATTTGCAGCCAGAATTCTAGCTATGTTTGCCAGCACTGATTTCTGTGAGCAGTTCTTTTCCATAATGAAAGCTACAAAAATATCACACCGTTCGAGAATATCTGATCAAAATTTGTCATCATTGATGAAAGTGTGACTGACAAACAAACTTCAACCTGACACTAATAACATGTATCCCAGAAAAGATGTCAAGCATCAGGACAACGAAAATAACGCGTAAACATAGTAATTTTTAATTACCAAAATGTACTACAAATTTAGCTAACTAATGGACAGGTATGCCATTTATTATTGCATTCTATTGTATTGTTTCTAATTTACATAAAACTAGTAGGCTGTTTTGCAACTGATTTTTGGCTGCGGCCCCTCAGGTCATACTAAGTTTTTATGCGGCCTATACACCTTATTGAGTTTGACATGACTGCTCTAGATGAAAACTGTGAATGCATAGTTGATTAAAATAAAATTAATCTGAATTACTAAGGTACTCTTTCTTGAAGTGTCCAATCATCCTCCCACTTATAATACTTTATTTTTCATTTGTCTTTTTCACTTATTGATTACTTTTGTTTTTAGTAGGTCTGCTAATATTAGCAAAGGTTTAGTTAACTTTTTTTTTTACTTTTAAAATTGATCTAAAAATTCTGTCCTTTTAGAATAGTAGAGCTGGAGAATTTAAATGAGGCTTTGAGGCAAGAAGGGGCTAAATATCGACAAAGCACAACTGACCTCATTCAGCAGCTCAGATCCATAAACCACCAATCAGAGAAAGCCCAGGCTGAAAATATGAGTGTTAAGTAAGTTGCTCAGTGCTGTTGGCTTCCTTTTAATCTAAATTTTGTTTTTAAGGTTACAAAAACAAAGCAGAAATACAATGTGTAAAATAGAAAAACACAATACAGGATGCAGAATAAGGAATGTTAGAAAAACAAAAACAATCAAGATTTCTGTAGGTCAAAATTGTTTAATTTAGTAATTTTTATTTTTTACTTTCTTCTTTCAATTGTTCCACATTTTGATTGACATGCTTCTATAATATGGTAATTTTAAGTGGATGCTTACAATAGCAGATTGTAAAAAAAAATTATGCATTTAACATTAAGAAACACATTATTGTTAACAGGAAGCAGTATAGCATGTTGCAAGAATCATTCAGCAAGCTAGTGACTGACTATAAAGAATTGCAAGAAACCTTTGAATCCTATAGGACACAAACAGTTTGTATCAGCCTTTTTTTTAATTTTAAAATGTTCTTATAATGTATTTGTTTGGCTAAGTATTTTGATATTAAAAATGCTACTTCAGCAACATCTATTGGTGATTTGGTTTTTAAACTTCAGAATTTGTTTCTAAAAAGTAATGGGGACTTCTCAAATCTGTGTTCCCATTGAATTTGTAATTAGCAATTATGTGTTATAGGTCATCTTTATTTATCAGGAAAGACAGGCACGTTACCCTCGACAACCTACCAGAGAGACCATGGAAGAGATCAACAGGCTGACTGCTCAGGTGATTGCTGCAGATGAAGCCATTGCATACAGAGATGAGCAGATTGCCCAACTCAGAGCTGAAATTGCCTCAAACAGCTTCAGTGAGGAAATACATTTGCTCAAGTTTCAGGTTTGTAACTTTACTAACTTGTATTACTTTATTTAGAAAAGATTACAAGGTTTCACTAATAAACTTTAAAAAAAAGATTATTTAAAGTCTGATTCAAAGTTAATTTTAACATAATAAATTGTAGAAAGGAAAACAATAGCCTTAACTTCTGTTGGAAATTAATAAAAAAAAAAAATTAAATGTATTCATATAGCTCATTATTAGTTTGATGTGATGTGCTGTGTATGTTTTTTGAGGATACCTTAGAAATGTGGATTTTTTAAACCTATTTGCCCCTTGTATTTGCTATATCAGTAAACAAATTGTATGGTTTTTGCTTTTACCATGTCTCCTATTGTCTTTTATATCTCTTAACAGCAAACTATATAATGGCATCATGTGACCTTCATATGCTGTAAGCATAGTTCAACAAATTGTCTAACATTCCATGTTGCATGTGCAGGTCTATTTCCCAAAACTGGAAGGGCAACATATAACTAATAGAGACAATTAGTACCTGCCCCATAAAGTATTTTAAAAATAACAGTTATTTAAAAAAAAAAAACGGCAAATTCTTTGATGACAGTGGTTGGAAACAGAAGAATAACTTCACCATAACATTTACCAAAGTAAAAAGCCATTTAATAGCTACAAGATTATTTATCTAATGAGAAATACTACTAAACACAAGATGGCATTAAACCACTCACCCTCCACCATGAGATAAATCAGGCATAGCAGTATTAACTAAATGTAAATAATAGAAAGTCATATTATATATTCTACAAAAATCTGATTTAATTTAATTTTTTTTTCATTTACAGTTATGCATTTAAATTATTCATTCATTTAATAATTAATTAATTATTTAAATAATTATTAATTTAATTATTATTAAATAAGAACATCAATTAATGTTTAAAAAAAAAAGAAACTATATAAATAAAGCTTTTAATTGCTAGTGAGATAAAAGTTAAAATTAAAAGTTCCAAGTCTGAATTTTTTTTAGTTTCATTTGTACAATCTTAGGGGTCTATTTATAGGGTTTACTTTTAAAAAATAAAAAAAGGGCGCTCCTAGAAAAACTGTTTTAGCTGCCTTTTTTTTTCAATAATATATTCAACAAATTCTTTCAGGCTGATTTGTTCAAAAGTGACTTTGCTGCTGAGAGAGAGGCCAGGACCAAATTGGCAGAGGAGAAATCAAAGCTTCAAGAAGAGATGGAACAACTGCGTGAGCTGAACAGAACTTTAAGGGAAGAATTGGATGCCTACAATCAGCGACAGATTCGGGACATTCAGAGACGGTTTGACGATGTAAGTATGATTTGTCAGCTGATGAAAATTCATCCTCTTAAATTTTTCCTGTAATATTATCCCACTGGCAGCATGGATTAAAACACAAAAAGGAAAAAAAAATTAGGAAATGGGATTAAAGGAAATCAGAAAAAAAAATATTGAAATTTATTTAAATTGCTTACAAAAGTGTGAATATTTTGGCGGAGGGTAGAACTCCTGCTTTTTTAGCCTGTGTATCAAAAACATTTTGCTTAAAAGCTTAAGCTTTTTAAACTCCCACTTGAACCACAATATTCTATATTTGCAGTTATACCCATTTATTTGTCATCTTTATACAAAGTTAGATCTTATACATTTGATATACCAAAAGGAAAAATGTGTCTGATGATGACATCTATTATGTGTACATTATTTCTGTCTACAAACACCTTGAATTCACCAACACTTAGTCAAAATTGCTTTTCTTTAGTGATTATTCATCAGCTTTTAATACAATAGATATTTTTTATAGAAAAAAATGAAAGCAATGAAGAAATGCACACATTATACTATGGGCTAATGATTTTTCAACACTGAGACCTCAAACATTTAGGGTCAATCGGCAACATCTAACGCAAGTATAAAGTTAATACAGTGGCACCTGAAGGGACTGAGATGCAGCCAGTCAGTGCTGCATTTTATACTCCTTGCTCTCTGAAAGCTCAAATATGAATAATAGCATTAACGAAATAAACAACATCTAAATACAATAATAATAACTTAATTATATTAAGTGTGAAAAAAATAAGTGAAATTATAAACTTTTCTAAGGAAAACAATGGAAACAGCAATGTTTTGGTATCGGGAGAGAACATTGAAATAGTCTCAACTTTTAAATAACTTAGCACTGTGTTCACCTTGAAGGTACAACAACTAAAACTACTCAGGAAAATATTTTATTGTTAGCTAAAAAGCCTTGTCAATGTATTAAAAGGTTAAAACCTGCAGTATTTTATGTTTCAACATCTTTCTCTGGTTTGGCATCTAAATAAAATCCTAAATACTACAACTAATGATCATTGGCTACAAACAAGCTTCACTGGGACACTTAAAAATAGAGAAAAACAAATCTTAAGAAAGCTAAAAAGTTTTTAAATGTAAGAAAACCCTTTGGTAATAGTTGCAACCTATTACAATTAGTGGTAAAATACTAGTCAAATGGATCACAAAAACAGAAAATAATTTTTTTGTTTCCTTGACTATTAAATTATTTAACAAAAGCCAACTTTCTGGTGTAAAGTTTGTGTGAGACAGTAGTATGATTGTACATTTCAAATGCATTGTAATAGTTTGTTAGATGTAATGCACTACTGTAAAATAAATTTTCCTCCCTGATTTAAAAAAATTATTAAAATTATTATTATTATTGTGTGTGTGCTATAAATTTTGCTATTATAAAATTCAGTCTGAAAGGCAGAGAAGGACGCCCCCTTTGAATACCAACAGACTTTCTGGAGCAGGATGGAATGTGTTTCAGGTATGGTATACTAGAGTAAGCCCCTTGCCATGTAGATTTAGCGCCATTGTTGTTGTGCAGTTGGGAAGAGGATAGTCATCAATTAAAAGTTTGACAGAGATATTTTTCTTACATTTGTGCCATATATTTCATTGGAAAATTATTTTTTAAAATAGGGTCATAGTTTATAATATTGGGTTGTTGGTACTAGATGTTGGCCAAGTTAATTGCTGTATATCTCCTAATCCTTCTAAAATGCTAATGAATTAAAAAACCCTTTGTTTTCTGACTAGGAGAGCCAAGTTCCAGTTGTTCCAAGACAAGATGAAGATGATGAGTTGAAAAGTTTCCCACAATATGACTGCCCTAAGTGTAGCACACTTTTCCCTGACATTGATTCTCTCCAGCTCCATGTTCCTGACTGCATTGACAACTAAGTTTTTTTAAGTCTTATCATTGATTGTGGTTTGAAATCTGGTTTAGTAGTTGCTCTTCTGATTGGTTCATACATTCCCCATCAGTTTGTACATTTTATTTCATGTATGGTGAAGATATTTATTGTATTCTGAAAAGTTTAGGTATTAAGAATAATGTGTAATACTGATTTGGTCTAAGTAGAGAAGTCAGTGTTTGTCACAAGCTTTTTCCCTAACAGAACACTTCACACATTCTGAGTATTTAGCATAACACTTTACTTAGTGGCCTACTTGTGCATTTGTTAATTATTCCAGTAGTTCTTGGAACACTTAATCAGGCCTCGTGGAACAGTTTGGAAACACTGTGGTAGAGGATTGATATCTATCATACCAGATGACATTACAATAGTACTATCATAAACAATGGTACCCAGAGCCAGACCAACTCTACTTGACAAGCTCTGAGTACAGTAAAAAGTCTCATTTAGAATTTTAAAAAATTTTTAGACCTTTGTTATGAACATTGCACAATAGTCAGAAATCATGTCCACTTAGTATGGCTTTTATACACTGAATGACTAGACAACACACATCTCTTAACATTTTGAGAACACATAAGAACCGATACAGTAAATAACTTTCATAAGAACCTTGTTCTATTCAGAATTTGAGAGATTTATGTGATTTATTTTTGTGACATTTACTGCATTCTGTTTTTACATGCAGATATTTGTTCTGCTTACAATAAGAAGTTAATCTAACATGTAAAGTACTTCATACTTTCCTTTTTTTAACATTTATCTTTAGTTCAAAATTAGTGATAGTAGTATTGTTTTTGTAACTGTATGCTAGAGTTCCTTCATTTCTCACCATATTTTACAATAATAGATTCAAATAGAACTACTAAAAATACTAATATTACAAATGTTGAAAATGAAGAATTTTATCTTTATTTTCTGCTTTTCAGATTTTTGTTTAATCATTGAAAACTAAGGATATGTCTACTTTTTCAATCATTATTTTTAGGTGCTATTTTTTTTGTTGTCTTTCACACTACAGTAATGCATTACAAATTGAATTTGTGCAATTTGAATCATTTAATATACTTTGACAATCAGTATCATTGGTTTTTATCGGAAATGTATAGTCTTTTGTTAATGTACTGATAGTATATATATTTGAATAAAGTATTAGTGTTAGTTAATGTTTGAAAAAATATCAGAATTTTCTTTTTTTAACATTTGTTTTGTCACAATATAGATCTAACAAATAGATTTTTAAAGTAAATCTCATTACTATACAATGTATTACTTGTATACCATAAAGGGGTTAAATGCTGTTTTTTAATTATATTTGTAAATACTGTACGATTCATAACTATGATCATAACAATGATTTCAAATAAATAATAAAAGAAATTGTTATTAGCGTATTTCCTTTATTCAAAGAAGTCTGGTTGCAGCCAATACCAAAGCATGCAATGTACAAAGATAAATTCAATAGCTTATGATACAACAGTAATCATCTGGCTTGGCTGTCTAAGACCTGTTTCAAAACAAAGCCATAGTCTGGTGTCTAAAATTGTCAAGGGCTAGTCTGATGATTTTTGGGGCACCCAGGATTGTATTTTGGGCCGTGTGGTGCTGTATGGGACGTATTCCCTGCTTGTTCCTGTAAGATTCATTGTATGATCAGCCATCCATTTTCTTTGGGGTAAAGGCACTTTGGTTGGTGGATCATCTGTCATATAGTGCATCCATCTGTGCCTAGAGAAAAGAGAAAAAAAAATCTGAAAAAAGCTTTAATAAAACTTTACAATTTGCATGACCTAAAATAGAGATGAGCTGCACATGTAAATAGTGAAGTGTTAAAATGACCAACTGTTTTAGACTCTGGTTACAGTTTCACAAACCTTTGTCTCACAGGGTTCTTTCTCAAAAGTAAAAGTTCTATTAAAATTTGACTTTGCGATCATGCCTAAAATAGGTGGCATGATCTTTTGTTTTTAAAAATAAGTAAGCATATATGTAAAATCTTTTTCGATTTAAAAAAAAAAAGATTTAAAAATTGTTTTATTTAATAGTTAATTCAAAGCAACTGTTATGACATCAACAGTTGGGAAACTGAGTCAAGCATAAAGGAAGGGTCATGGATTGCAGATGGCATACAGACTAGAAGCAGAAAGATTGCAGAAATATTATTATGTTGTGACCACAGCTGTGTATCAAAGATTAAGATTAGCCTCTTTAGTCAGGAGAAGTTGCAAAGGGCAAATAAATTAAAATTCTAGAGACCTAAAACAGACTGTTACAAGTTCTATTAGGGGTAAGTTTGTAACATAATGTCTGAGTACCATTGACCTGCATGTGCAGCCTACTCAGATACTGTCACCCTGTTTTTTTTCCATATTGTATTATATTCTTAAATATATATAAAGTATAATTACCATTCTGGGGGAATTTCACTTGCATCAAAGTCAAATCCTGATGACTGAGGATAGGATACCCATCTATTTTTACCTATTGAAAAGAGAGCACAAAAATAATTGCTATACATATAAACATATCACAATAATTAACTGAATAATGCAAAGAACAATTATAAAACAAAAATTGACTAGTCTGTATGATAATGAAGTGTTTTACCTACCAAAGAAGTAGTAATTATTCTCATAATATTTATTGCCATATTTGTCCTCGCCAACCAGTGTTCCCCACTTTAAGTCATCATGTCTGTTAAAAAAAATGGTGGATGGTAATTAGTATTTATTTGTAAAAATAAAACTACTTGATGATTTTGCTTCTTAAAGTGCATATCCATCAAATAATCTTTCTTCAAGTTGGATGACAAATATTTGAAGGGGAGCCACATCCTTCATAAGTCTGCATCCAACATCACAAGACCCCCATGGTGCCGTTATTTGGAAGCCTATGCTAAGCAGACGGGCAAGATGTTCTGAACAGTTGGAGAAATTTGTCCAGAACCGAGACGCCTAGAGGCAGGAGGTTGATGGCCAATGCTCCAAACAGGACCAAAGGCAGAGTTATATATAATTTCCAGGATTATCTTATCGCTAAATCACCAGACATGTCAGCTATTCTGTCATTAGATATGGAGATTGAACTAAATTGAATAGATCTAGTGAATACTGCTCCAGTTATTACCGGTGCCGCTGGCCACAGTAAGTCATCAGCTTTGATGTTAGGTATCATAGCTCTAGCCATTCTGACGGCCACAAAATAAGAAGCTTCAACCGCTCAACAACTGCTATGTTTTGCTTATTTGTCAGCAGTCAAGTTTGGGCTTTCTTGACTCAGTTTACATTTCCTATACTATAGGTTGTTTTTGGCAAAGCTAGGATGTTTGATATTAAAATGACTTTCAGATTGTAAAGATTGATTGATTCCGATAATAGAACGTCATTACAAAAAACGCATTGTGGTTTCTCAATTCCTGCTGTAACTATTGAGGTAAAAGCATCATTTAAAATCATCCTTCTACTTTCTTTTCTTAACAATCATTTTCAAGGTTAGTTCCATACAAAACTATTACCTTTTCTAGCATAGACTATAACTTGATCATTGGTGGTGTAGTACTAATTATAAATGAATGGGGTTTTCAATTACATCTAAAAATCTTCTCCATGGAACTCAATCCGCAATGGTGTAACGTTGTGTCTCGACACACCATTTGATGATCAGTCATTTAAACTGTTACAAATAAAAGTTTATTCTCAAATGACAATTTAGCTACCCATGAAAAGTTTTGCACAATGTCATGTTTTTTAGACAAAAAGTATATATATTTTTTCTGATGGTCTTAGGCAACCCTTAGAAAATCGTCATTTGACCCCCAAGGGGATCGCGACCCACAGGTTGAGAACCCCTGCCATAGATATTAGTAACTTTATGGAGCCTTACAGATTCTAACATAAAAATTGAGGCGGCAGCATTTTTAAACTTGTCAAGTATGAAAGACAAAATTACCATAGACTCTAGTAGATGACTTATAATTTGTAATCTCAGTCTGTATCTTTTAATATATATGTTATTATTAAAGTTATTATTCTTTTAATTATTTATTAAATAGAAACTTGATTCCTGGTATCTTGTTACCTTCGATACGAATTACATAGACTGATCTAATACCCCAAAGTTTAGTAAGTAAGTTTCAAGTCAATTTAAAATTAGGTAGATCTAGATATCTGTATCTAGACTAGAGTTTACAATAGTCTACATTCTAGTAGAATATTAACCATCTATACAAATCTACTGTTTCTAATCTAGTGACTAATTATTTTCTTTTAAGTTCTATGAGCCATGTCGTCCATGATGGGTGGCTGCCTGGTCGGGTGGTATGCATGCTGAACTGTCGTTTGTACTTGTTGATGATGGTCCCTGGTTCATACCCTGCCCACTCGTACTGTCAATGACTGTCATCCCCCGCCCCATCGTCCTGCAGGAGATTTGGACTAGGAAGTAACTTCAACTCCGAAGGAACATCCGAAACATAAACATTTTTTTTACAAACAAACAAAACATGATTAAAAAGGGTGATAAATCTATTGACTATTGATTCTATTCTTAATTCTACTATGTAACTATCAAAATATTCAAAACTGTCCTAACAGTATTAGATTTATTTAGATCTACCAATAGAATTTGATTTAGCCTAAGCCAGGCAAAGGCTAAGCTGAAAGTCTACACTACAACTACATTCTAGTAAACTCTAGTAGACCTCTACACTCAGTCTACCTACACTGAGTGACTGAGTCTGACTGACTACACTGACAACTAAGCCTAAGCCCTAAGCGTAAGGCCTAAGCCGACTAACTTCACTAAGGCGTCTAAGTCAAAGGAAGGCAGTTGGACCCTAAAAAGCCCTAAGGCTTAGAAGGCTAAGGAACGTCTTTAAATTTAAAGCAGAGTATATTCTAGACCGACAATTGAATTATTGCATACCGAAACATCTTTAGAAAACTTCCAATCATCCCATTGTTGTGAGAAATTATCCTTCGAACGTTTCCAATGACTTTTATTATTGAAGCCATTTTTCCTTTAATATACAAACATTAACGACCTTGTCAAAACCTATTTCCGATTGAATGTTTTCATATTATGGACCAAAAAGTTATGAGCCACAATGTTCTGGCTTTCATTACGCTCACAGACCTATGTTGTTTTTAGCCACGAGCAATACTGCATTCCTCATTAACTTTCGGACTCGAAGACAAGCCTTATTATATATAGATCTATATGTCTCTGATTTGAATATATATAGGCCTTTGTCGACATTTTAAGAGTTCTGGGCTAAGCACAAACAAGTAGATCTAAGATATGGCGTCATTTCTGTCTTTGTGGTCAATTTTTGTTTAAAGTTAAGAAGTCTGTGTAGATAGATGTAGATTTAACTTGTTTTTGCAGTAGACAACACGAATGCAAAGGTCTTAAAACCTCTAAAAGTGTTTTCGAAAAAAAAAAGGGGGGGGGGGGGTCTGTTGCGCCGACCACCTTTCAGCTCAGCAAAAAGCGCTGCCTTTTAGGCTTTGGCATACGGTTCGTCCCCCATACGGGCTATGAGCATTAGCAGCCCCTCTAAAGACTAGCTTAGGCGCCTGATTGCTGTAACTGACATTGAATAGAGCAGCTAGCGGCTTACAAATGAGACAACTGGAGATTTCATGTGTCAATTTTGTCAAGCATGTTAATGACTTAAACTCTGCTAAGTCGTTGGTTTTACTGGCTGATTTAGGCAACCCATTCCATTCTCTAATGGCACTAGGGAAGAATGCTCATAGCCCGTATGGGGGACGACCGTACGAATTTGATCTAGCGTATGGAATAAGAAATGTGCTTATATCGTTGTGTCTTCCTGAGTATTTCATTAGGTTTTGTTTTTCTATTTGTAAGTTTAGTGTCTTATGTATTATATCATACTAGCTACTTAACTAAAAAAAAAACAACATTTAGATCTACCCATTTTCAAAGCAAAACTTAAGTGTTAGATATAAAAGTCAGAGGTCTAGAATTTGTCTGTCTTCCTACTTTATAATAAAATTAAAGATAATTACGTCCTACCCGTATGCATCTGCTTTAAATATCTAGTCGATTAGATATTTAAAAATTTCCTGGCAATCAAGCAACCCGCTCCGCGCTCTAATTTAAGGAGCCGTATTTTTTATTTTTTTTTACTAATAAGCGTAATAATAATTACTAATTAAATAAGCATATGGAATAAGAAATGTGCCTTTTATAACTAGATAGCACTATTATATTGACAATTATTTTAATAAGCATAATTAAATTAAATAGAATAATTAAAAAAAAAAAAAAAAAAGAACAGGGTCCGACTATATCGGACGGGCTGCCAACGAACGCCCATTCACGGGTGCGATCCCACTACTGCGCGACACGGAGACTTTTGCCTGCTGGGTTTCCCCCCTGAGCCGGTGCGTCTCTCCTTAGTCAACCTGGAGATCTCGGGCTCCCCCAAGATCACCATATTGATGCCGGGCTTAGTGCGGACACCCGATCGACATGGCACGCCCGAAGGCAGAACCCCCGCCCTCAAGCTGTCCTCCTATTCAAGCCTCCAAGTAGCTGGATTACAGGAGCACGCCACAACTCCCGGCGAACAAAGTTGAAGAATTAATGGTTATATACTTATACTCGTAAACTAGTACCTTATTTGGTCTCATTTTGAATGTAAAAATTAGTCTTGATTAAATGTAACACCTTCTACATGTTAATTTTATCAAAAAAGCGGATAAATGTAAGATTTAATGTCCAAACTTAGACAATGTTTCATTTTTTCAAGCCTCGTTTTAAAAATAGGTTGGCAAGGGAGTGTACTGTGATATCAAAATTTATCTCTACTGAGCCTAGTGCACATTCTTTGTTTCCCAGGAAAGAAAATGAAAATTGTATACTTATACTAGTCTTTGGGTGTGTATTATATTGTGTATCAACAAAAGATTTTCATTAAGTGCTAATGCTTTAGAAATGTTTGAATATTCTAGAAAAAAATATAGATATAGTGAAGATGCTATATCTAATCCTGGTTATCCTGGGTTAGATAGGTTAATATATAAATACCTAATAAATTTGTCCTAAAATAACTAGATCATACTAGATGTAAATTGTAATGTAGATTGTATATATATATAGATCTACAGGTGTGCGGGAATACCCGGAAAAGTATGAATCAAAACAGACTGAACTTATAAAAAAAAAAAAAGTCTTATTGAAGGGATGAGTGATTATATGTATAAATTCTAGATTCTACTGTGAAAAAGTACAGCGGTTTCCAGTAAATATATTAGTCACACTTAGTTTAACATAAAATAATTTATTGTATAGGCCTAGATCTAAACAACGCACATTCGAACGCCCTATTTACAATATATATATATAATAAGGCTAGTCTTCGAGTCCGAAGATCAGTGAGGAATGCAATATTTCCCGTGGCTGCGCAGTCCCAGCTGTGACCTACATATTTTGCCACATCCAAGGCAAGCATAACCATTGTCCGCAGGTGGTCGATTCAGATTTTCATTTTGGCCTCTGCGTTTGTCCTCGGCAGCAGATTTTATTTTGGTCTTAAATGTGTATCCCGCGGCCTTCGTGAGTGACCTCCAGCTGTCTCGTTCTGAGGCCGCATGCAACCAGGTGCTCTCTTCTATGTCAGCCAAGGAAAGTTGACGCCTAAGCTGGTCTTTGAAGCGTTTCCGTGGGGGGGGGGGGGGGGGGGGGGGCTGTGTTACGTCGACCACCTTTTAGCTTACCAAAAAAAGACTGCCTATATATATAATGCGCTTCTTTTTTTTCTAGAAATAATTTATTTTAATAATTTTATTATTATTTATTTTACAGCTACCTCAATGGTATCGCACTCAATTTCCTACAATTACTCTCTCAGCATCATTGTTCCCTAGCTATACATATAGGCCTGTAACATATGTTAAAGACAAGTAAATTAATATATGTACGTTGTAGGCCTATATTTATAGCCTAGGTCTTAATTTCCATGGGTGCAAAAAGAAATTTAGGCCTATTATGTGTGTGCGTTTATTGAGTTATAACAAACATAGTCACACTTATTTAAGGAGAGAGAGAGAGAGAGAGATACATTGATTTAAAAAAAAAATAAAGAAATTTTGGTTAAAAATTTTTAAAAGTTTATTTCACAACAAACGACATATCAAAAACAACTGTAACAAATAGCTCTAGGCCTATAGGCCTACGTATGTACACCAATAGTTGTCAAATATTTCGTAAGTCTACTGTTTAGGCCTAATAATGGTGTTGGATAAATTATATATAGGCCTGCATTCATCCTTAATCTTCGGAATTGAAGAGCATTGCCATTATTATTATACCGAGTAGCGAAATCAAAACTTTATAAATGATAGCCTACTTAATCGCAATCTAATAATGTGCCATAAGGTCTCAGTTTTTATTAAAGGGCCTTATATATGGACCAATAGGCCTACACATTTTAAATATTTAGTAACTTTAAAAGTCTATTTGACTAGAATTGAAGCATTTTTATAATAATCTAGCTGATTAGCTACATTGATTTTTTAAAGCGTACATTTTTATTTTGATCTTCAATGGAGCGGCTTGTTTGTTTGTTTTTTTGAAGGCTCATTCCTTCCTCCTTGAAACATATTGATTTTATATTTTATCGACTTTGTTCAAAATTAGGACTATCACTGTAGTTTTTCTTAGCCATTATTAATCAGTGGCGTAGCTAGCTATGTGCGGGTGGTGCGGGCCGCACGGGGCATCAAGTCACAAGGGGCATCAAACAAAGGACAATTTAAACTTTCTCAGTAAAAACTGCACAAACTCCTCAGACTAGTCCATTGGAAATATACACACACACACACACGTGTATTTATTTAGTGAGCTACACTGTTGGTCTCCTCTCTTCTCTCTCCACTGAACTATAAACTAAAGACTAACGCCTGACTTGCTTTGTTGACATCTCTAAGTAACGCACTTTTAGACGTCCACGTGACTTTCTTCTAAGGGAAATACTAAACGGCAAAAAAAGTTTTCTGAAATTGTTACCCCCCCCCCCCCCAAAAAAAAAAAAAAAAAAACTGTTTAGCTTCCCCTGCAAACTCTTTTCTCAAGATCAAGTATTAGGTTACAGCAGCATGAAATGGATTAAACGAAAGATGGAGGTTATCACAAAGAACTGAATAGGAAGAGACCAGCAGAACATTCAGACAGCTGGGAGGAAATGTGTAAAGGGCGGTATTCACAGCGATCGTCAAGATTTATTGAAACAAGAAGGAAAAAATGGAAACCCTACATACAGAGACTCGTGGACATCAATTGTTTTGCTCTCCAATCAGAATCTAGCACTCTGGGGCATCACAAACAATTTGAAGAAGAATTGGAAGAACAAAGATGAAGGCAATCTGTTGAAATTAGGGATATTACTATCCTAGTGGACTCCACTCCTGAAGGAACATTGGATTCGAACCAAACTTACAAAAATATATAAGAATTTATTGTAATTATGGGTGGTCATGGAAATAGATCATACAACAATTAAAACTAGCCATCTATTTTTCGATTATTTTCAATTGTATACCTGGCATCTAAAAGTTGGACCTAGCTTCCAACATTGACGGTAATGGATAACGACGAGTCTTTCATAGGCTTCATCGACACTAAGAATAAGCATGCCTGTGGAATCTCTGCGGTTATTATAGACTGATATTGCTGTTCTCATGAAAGTTCAACACTAGGATGTCAAAATCTCTAAAACTGGCAGAATTTAAGCTGCTGAAGCTGAAGTCGATGTAGTTCTATTTTTCGATATACTCTACCATTTTTAGAGGACCTCACTGAAGCCAGTATTACCTTTGCTGAAAGTATATGCTGAGACCTAGGGATTAGTGCAAAACCTCTTCGTATTGGCCACAAGAAAAAGATGCCTAGCGAAATAAATGAAGATTCTGTATTGACACACAAGAAAGATACCGAGGGAAATTTATTATCTGTTGTACTGGACTGTTTAAGAGACTATCACAAAATTTGAGCACCTTATAAAGTGGCTGAAAAATTTGATTTTTTGTCACTATCCCAATTTTTTGGATCCTCAGATTGAAACAAATCTTAAGTGCTCATACAAATTAACAAAACTGAATTTCGTCTGGAGCGAAAGAGGCTTCAACGACTTATCAAAGTTTCTTCAGAAGTACCAAATTTGTCAAAACAAATACCTGGTGAGCTCGGGTTAAAAAAAATATCGCCTTTATAGCTCAGCCCAAAATATCGTGATCTTGATTTGCATATATGTGACGTTTGTGTCTACATACACATAGAAGTTTGTTTAAACCAAAAGTTGATCAAGAATTATTTGCAACGAACGATGACTAAATTACGACTGACTTAATTGGACATTTCATTTATTATACACGAATTTCCGGGGAAAAAATTGATTTCGCCAGCCAATTAAACACGTAGAATTCATTGGAAGCATTTTTGTCTTTGTTAGATTAATTTTTTGCGAATTAACAATACTTATTTTCTGGGGGTGGGGAGTCTTTATTTTGCTGTTATGTTTTTTTAGGGCATCATGACGAGCTCCCGCACAGGGCATCAAATACCCTAGCTACACCACTGATATTAATAGTAGACCTAATAATAATAGTAATAATAATAATCATTATAATAATAATAACATGGCTAAAAGCAGAAGGCTTTTTTTTACAGCAATACAGGACAGAGTAATTAGGAAAATAATTACGAGAAGCATATTTGTAAAACTCAATGTTATTGACAAATGCCGAAAATGTGGAAAAGTAGGTGAGTCAATGGAACACATAATGGCAAGATGTTTAGCCTTATCAGAATCTGGCTACCTTAGTCGCCATAACCAAGTTGCATTAATGTATCAACTATCAACACTTGGCTTTAAGCGTTTATGGAAGTCAGAGTCTGTCCAACAGATTGCGGGGCCCTATGCGAAACGGATTTCGCGGGGGCCCAGTCTGGATAGGAATAATGATCAGGGCTGGAATGTACGCTATAAACCAAGTTAACATCTTTGTGCAGAGCGTAGCAGATGGATTCCAAAGGACCGAAAGCACATACGCAGTCTTCATTGACTTAAAACAGGCATATGATAAAGTATGGCGGCCTGGTTTGCTTCATAAGATAAGAGCCGTGGGAGTGCGGGGACGGATATATTACTGGATTAGAAACTTCCTACAAGAGCGTACAATAAGAACAAGGATGTACGGAAAAGTCTCAGGGGAAATGACCCTCGAGCACGGCCTCCCCCAGGCCTCGTCCTGTCATGCGCCCTTTTCACGGCCTTCATAAATGACCTACCGGCTCAGCTAAAATGCCAAAAGCTGCTATATGCTGATGATATTGTCCTTTGGAAATCCGGAAGGAGCGCAACCTCTATACAAAAAGTGTTACAAGAAGATCCCCATACGCTCTGCTTAGACACACAAAAATGTAGGCTAGAAAAAAACACCTCCAAGACGGTCTATACTCTGTTCACGCTCGGGACTGGCATTCTCAGGCAACTCTTCAGCTCTCCCTCAACGGAGTGGCTCTTAGCATGGAAAAGCTACCCAAGTACCTTGGTGTAACTTTAGATCGCAAACTAAAAATGTGTGAGCACATCCAGGATGCTGTAAGAAAGACCTCAGGGAAACTTTGCATTGTGCGGAAGCTGGCATCCACGAAGTGGGGAGCCCGAGCAGACATGCTCCGATCCCTGTATTTAGGAGCAGTCCGATCAAAGATAGACTACAGCCTACCTGTGCAAATTTATGGCTCTAGGACTGCTCTTGAACAAATTGATAAAATACAGTCCCAAGCACTAAGATTTGTCTTTGGAACCTTTAGGACAAGTCCAGTAAATGCGGCTGAAATAATGGCTAATATAGGTCCTCTAAACCTTAGGAGGAAAAGGTCAGTACTGACCTGCAATGAGCGGTATAAAAGGCTGGATGAATACCTCCCAGCTAGAAAACTAGTGGATGGTTGGAGATTCAGAAGAAGTATCCAGATGCAGTCTTTTATGCATCATGCCACTAGACTATCTGATGAAGCTGGCCTCTCCACCAACCGACAAAACATTCAACGCTTTCATCCCCTTCCCACTTGGTGTCGCCCAACGACCCCAGACATACGCTTGAAATTAGTAGACCCTAATGCCACTAAGCAAAGCCGTTCATCTAACGACCTTCAAATCCTAGCTCTGGAGACCATTAATACCTTCAAGCCCAGTACTATTTTTGCATACACTAATGGGTCGGCATCAATAGATTCAGGAAGAGCAGGCTATGGAGCCTACATCGACTTTCTTGGCTCTTACACAGTCAAAATCTTTGGACCATGTGGTAGTGTTTGCAGTTTTGATGCGGAGACCATGGCAGTCTGTGAAGCCTTAAAAGTCATTGACTCTCAACTCGGCGAGGGACATTTGAGGGCAACACAGATTGTTGTGGTCACTGACTCAAAATCTGTACTACAGGCTTTGCAAAGCCCCGGACCATAACCCCCCAATATCAACACTGTCATCATGGCTTCACATAACATTAAACAACTCTATGGCACCCCTGTAATTATGCAGTGGGTACCGAGTCACATAGGTGTGACTGGCAACACAATTGCAGACTCTTTGACCCACCAGGGAGGGCAAATTCCACCCACTGATGAGGCTGTAAGCTTTCAAGCCCTGGCTATAATACAAAAAAACAGAAATGGAAAAGTGGTTTGAGTGCTGGGACAAGTCCCAAAAAGCCCGTGGAGTCTGGGAGCGCATGAGGCGCCCTGACCGCACTTCCCCGTGGTGGAGGCTGTCCAGGCCTGAGCAAGCTATTATAGCACAGTGCAGGACAGGCCACTGTCCTGTTGGCTCATATTTCTCGCGGCTATGGCCAAATTTTGATTCACGGTGCCCCGCTGCGGGGAAGAAGAGGAAATCGTGCCTCATATTCTGTTTGACTGTCCCAGTCTTGCTGATCTCCGTCTCGACAGGTCTGGGAAACCCAAAATTCTCGACCTGTATGGCGACATTTATGCACTACGCAAGACAGCAGGGTTTCTGTCCAGGGCTTTTCCAAGAGAGAATTTGAGCCTCTCAAACCCTCACTCTAATGGAGTTTGGTGATAATGATGATGAATGATAATAAGTGAAAATTAAGACTTTATATTAGAAACTGAATTCGTCTTTGCATTTTATTCATACCGGTACTTTGCTTAGTACAAAATCACTGTCAATTTAACTTTACTAGCCATCTACAGTAGATAGTAGTTTTCCAACAAAAAGTCGATAAACATTCAGATCTGCCTTTTAGATTTACTTTCGACAGCCAAATATCGCTTTTTTTTTCTAGTTAGATTTAGATCTATATTTATTTGCCACTGACTATTAAAGTAAATTAAGTATTTGAACTTCTTGTTTTGGTTAAAATTCGCCTTATTATTACATTTTTAATAAATGAAAGCTGACAATGCCATATTTTTATTTGCGAGTAGGATTGGCGATTTCCATATTGAATGACGAAATGACAATTTTGTCTGTTTTTAAGGAGATTTGCATGAGTTTTCAGAAGATTTTAATAATTCCAGGACATTTTCATGACTTAGGCCTATATTTTGCAATTAATAATTTTAATTAATAATAATTTAAAATGGTTTAATTTAATAATTTACTCCCGGCCCTGATATATATCAACCGAGAGGATAATACAACTGACCTCACAGATACCTTCAATGCCTTGAACATTCCTAAGAAGATTATCGTTGCCTCCTCAGAACCGAGTTTAGTGGAGAGGTGCACAGGATTAAGTAATTAAGTAAGTAAGCATTTGTTTCTCTTTAAAGAGACTCGACCCTGGCAGTGCCAGAGAATGAATACTTGTTCTGGGAAATCAGAAGCTGGCGACCCTTAGGCAGTTTGCAACAGGCAGTGATACACCCTCGAAGAGCCTGCGAACCCGGCACTTGCCTCTCCTTTGGAAACATCTGCTGCATATTTTGGCTACGTCGTTCCTAACATAACTAATGCCCACGCATTCATGACTCATTTTGAAGGAGGCCATAGTCATCCCTCCTCCCAGTGACATAATTGGTTCTTGTGCTACGGGTCAGAAGAATTTTTAAAACTATAAATATAATTAAATAAGAACCTTTTTACAAATTAAGCATTCAATATTGTTGAAAAATATCTAGACACTCAACAGCAATAAGTAAAAAGAGAGAGAGAGGCACTTTTTATAATCATTATTTTGATTGTCAAGATGTGAATTGGTTCAAATCATATCATCAACTTACAACGGTCAAAAAAGAAAGAACGACGAGGTTAAAAGTGTTGTTTTTTTTTTCATTCCATTAAAAGTGGGCTAAATAACATCAATAGATGTCTTGAGAAAATAAACACACTAGCATATTCTATTTTGATGTTTAGGCAGATGATCTTATACACATGTTTATTCTTTTATTTAAATTAGAGCTGTTAAACACAGTGGCATATTCTATTTTGAGGTTTAGACTGGAGATGTGAGACACATTCTATTTTGATGTTTAGACCCACTCATGTCAGTTTCTAGCCAAAAGCATCTCATCAGCTTTTTACAATTCATCACCATCTGACCTGGAGAAGGAGGGCATTGCTTCTGCCTGAGCACATGGTCTCCAAGTCGAAGGAAGAATCTCGATTTCATTAATTCCAATGAAGTCAAAAATCTGGAATTTGTAAGTACGTCTAAATACGACTGATTGTTATGCTGTCAACACAATGTCGTAGTAGCCTAAATCGTATCTACAACAGCTATACAGACTTAGTTCTTGTAACGATTCAAACTTTAAATCGATCACGACTGATGCAACAATTTCAGGTCAAACACACACACACACATCTCTTTCTTAAGCTAATTTCAGCAAGTATTCTCCAAACTGGTTTCCTGTTTCTGCTGGCAATCGATGACCATAAACTCGTTGTCCTGTTTGACTTTGATCAGTCGGATAAACCTGAGTAAAAAAAAAATACAAGCAAATTATAAAATAATTCTTTTAAAAAGGAAAGAACTTCACATGTACAGCCATATACCTCAATACTTAGAAATTTATTTTCCTTTTCTGTATTAAATACAATTAATTAATTACCACTAATTAATTGGTTATTTTTCTATTGATTCACAATGAATAATTGTTCAAAGTTTAAACTAAATCCTAGAGTGGGAAGTAGCTATTCCAGTGGGAGAAATAACGTGTACCAGACAGACAGAGTGAGTTGATATAAGCTATCAAAAAATGCAGAAGTACAATTAATCATTAGTCATTGCACTTATGGTTGTTTTAAAAGAAAGGTGTCTGTACTGAAACTATCCAGGATATGTTAATATTGACTGACTGCACTCGATACGGTAAAGGCAAGGCTTGACTTGTAACCAGTAATTCGCCTCTGGCTGTTTTATTTCTGAGACACCTTACCAATGATTTAAAAGTGTGGTTAGGAAAATCCACGTCATTGTGGTTCTTGCCAAGAGCAAAAAACTATTTGGTGAAGTTTGATCATTTTCAAAGATATTCGCTGGTCGAGCCTTGGGGAAAAACCGACATTCAAGTTACTTGTTATTCCCGCTAAGACAATACCACGCTGTGGCGTAGCGAGGATAGAGGAAGGGGGTCCAAATTTGAAAATCCCCCCCGTTCCCCCACTTGAGGGGTCACCCAAATGAGTGTCCGAAATTTGTTTTTACGTTAAATATAATCGCCATTTTCTCATGCCATGAGGTGGACTGTACTAATGCAGGGGCGCCTAAAGAGGTCGAGCCCCCCCCCCCCCTGGGGCCTCCATATCCCTAGCTACGCCACTGATACAAAATTATTCCTTATCAGCTTCTCGTTCTTTTTTTTATTATATATATATAGGCTAAATATAGGCCCCAAAAGTTTATTAAATTCATTTGGCAAATGTGTTTAAAAAAATTAACCTCGACATACTGGGGTTATCAGTTCTTCGAATTAGACAGATATATCATAACTAATAGACGGATAAAGGTTGTTGTTTCCGAAAGTCAACAAACTGGAATGCCCTACCAGTTTCTTTGAAGATCAAATCAGAAGGAAACATTCAAGTAGAAACTTAGAAAGCTGTTTTTTTTTAAAGTCAATTTGAATATTGTTTACTTAGAGGTCTACTAGTCTAGTACTCAATTTATGTAAACTAAAGCAGTTATGATAATAACTCTGCCCTGCGCACTGCCTTCCTTCGTTTTATTGCGCACCATTTAGAACGGGTTTAGAACACGCTGTTGATAAAGATACGCCTCCTTCTTCTTCAAAGTATTAATTAAGGATACTACATGTAATGAACAGGAGAAAGGTCTCCTTCGTCCTGCACGATAACTGGCGTGTCGACATGGTGAAACACTGGATAAAGGCAAGGCAGAAGGTGAACTGGAGAACTAGACCCTTTCTGCGAAACCATGGCTTGACAGTCACTATCTGCTTTGTCATTAGAAATAAAACACCCATAGCATATTCCTGTTTACTTTCGTTTGATTCCTAGTTAGTAATGAGGTGACATATTTTCAAATTATTTTTGTGAGTTTAAAAATATACAAGGACGCAGTCATTAACTATGTAAATTATTCTAAACTATCAATAGTTAGTCATTTGCTCTGAAATGAAAACCTCTAAGATTTATAAATGACCTCTATTTGTTTACCAAGTCATAATATATTTTAGCTAGGGGTCAAACTAAAAACTTTTATCGACTACATTGGGAGGTTCGTACATAAAGGTGAAAAGATTCGAGTCACCAATTACCAAATTTTAAAACAATCAAACATAAGAATATTGATATCTTGTAATAACCTTTTAATTTTAATTGAGTTGAAAGAAAAATACTTCTATGCAATATTTTATTTATAATTCTTGACATAAGATATACAGTGTGCGATGTGTGGCTGAGTGACAAGAGTCGCTAGGCTACTTATCGAATGGGCTCGAGTTTTAATCCCGACTCGAGCAGTGTTATGTTTACAGGTACCCGCTCACCCATCGTCCCACCAACAAAATGACTTCGGGTATACAGGCCCTATGTCCTTCCTTACAAAATTATTCAAACGAGCGAGGCTCGATCACCTGGTACTATATGTATAAATATATATACATACATACACGACTAGCTCACTTAAGAGTATAGGATTTTAAACATTTTCATATGTATGGCTGCAGGTAATCACATTTTACTTATTCATATTAGATTGTAATTTTAATTAGTAGTTTATATAGAATATCACTACCGCGGATTTCGTTTATGTTAGACTATTCTTTCTTTAGAAGCCAGCATGTAGATGAATTCATTTATTGAAATGCGTACCTGTAGTATTCTATATAGAATATTAACTGTCCATCTTGTAAATGTATTTTTAGAAGTGTGTAAATACTGGCTTTTAATAAACAGTGTATTTGTGAGTGTATAGATTTGTTCTATTGAATGGGCTCTGTTGGACTAGTCCGTTTCGTTTCTTTGATTCAAAAGTAGTGGGCCGGAAGTCGCTTTTCCCCTATATATTTTTGTATTGTTCAGTTCTCTATTTAAATTAAACTGACATTATTATGCTATAATTTTAAGTGTACCTGATAGAGATAAAAATTCTGCACAAATATACGGGCAGTTGGGATAAAACCCGATAGAGGTTATAAAAATAAAAGACCTGAAACTAGCGCGTGAAACTACACATTTACAGTACTTTATTTGATAAGTATTTTACCCAAGATCTGTGTTGTTTTTTTAGGACTAGCTTATTTCATTTACCCGGCATTTTCCGATACACAATTTCATACACAAAATAATTGTTGAAAAAAAATGTGATTTTAAACTTTAAATGATTACTTAAAAAGGTGTTACTCTAATCAATTTTGAATATTATTTTGTTATCAATGTCACTGTTTATTTTGTGTCTGTTCTAGTTTCTTAAATTTTTCTTGAGTAAAGGGGTCTTTTTTCTCCTAATGGGTATACCTGATTTCTCATAGCAGCCTTTGTAAAATATTGGTCCTAAATAATGCTATGTTTATAAACGAAAAATCGCATGGCTGCATTATGATGAATGTACGTGTTAGTTCAATATATTTTATATTACTAGGTCACTATAAATAACCGCATAAATAGACGTAAGTTTAATTTTTTCTTCTGTTAGATAAAGTCATATGGCAAATTTTTGTTTATATCCTAATTCTAAAAAGGAATAATAATAGAATTATACAGTAAAAATAATCACTAAGTTTTTCTTTTAATAGTTTTGAAAGTCTGAGTTTGTGTTCTTGCAGATGTACACAAGCTACACTATGAGTCAGTCCATCTCTTCTAATTGTTTAAAAATGAGTGTAAAAATGTAGGCTTCGATATTTTTAGCCTGAATTTAAGAAGTTACAAACTTCAAACAACTAATATATTGCCTCTTCCATAAAACTTTGTACTTGCCTGTGGCTCTCATGTCTCGCTTGCAGACATCTCTATATGTTAGTCTTGGGCGGCCCTAGGGTCTGACTCCTTCCACAAGCTCAGCATATAAGATATCTTTCGGGATTCGACCATCTGGCATGCGGGCGACATGTCCGAGCCAGCGTAATCTTCTTTGTGTCAGGAGAGCATACATGCTGTTCATATTGGCCAATCTCAAAACTTCCTGATTGGAGACATGGTCCCTCCAAGAGATGCCCATTATGCGTCTCAGGCAGCGCAAGTAGAAACTATTCAATCTGTGCTCTTGGTACATGTATGTTGACCAGCTTTCACTGCTATAAAGGAGAGTGCTCACAACACAGGCGTTGTAGACTAGGATTTTGGTCGCTGTGGACAATTTACCATTTTCCCAGACGCGCTTGAAGAGTTTTGCCAATGCTGTGGTAGCTTTTCCTATCCTTTTTGTCAGCTCGATGTCTAAGTCTAGGTTACTGACAATTGTTGAACCCAAGTAGGTAAATTCCTGCACCACTGAAAGGGTGTGGTTCCCAATATGTATTATAGGTATTTCTGCGACGTCTTGTGCCAGGATTTCGGTCTTGGAGAGACTTATAGTAAGGCTAAACTCTTGACAAGCAGCTGCTAAGGCGTTCACTAGCTTCTGTAGACCTTCTTGTGAGTGAGATACGAGTGCCGCATCATCGGCAAACAGCAGCTCTTATATCAAGATACGACGTCTTTTCGTTTTGGCTTTAAGACGTGCCAGGTTAAAGAGCCTTCCATCGGATCTGCTATTGATATATATTCCGTCTTCCATGGATTTAAAAGCACTGGTTAGTACGACTGAGAAGAAGATGCCAAACAGTGTAGGGGCCAGTACACATCCTTGTTTTACACCGCTCTTGATAGAGAATGGCTTGGAGGAAGAACTTTCAAACTGAACAGTGCCCTGCATATTTTCGTGAAAAGCTGACACTAGTTTTCTTAACTTATTTGGGCAGCCGATTCTCTCTAGTACAGCAAACAGACCGCTTCTGCTAACAAGGTCAAAGGCCTTGGTCAAATCAATAAATGCTATGAAGAGGGGCTGCTTTTGTTCTCTGCTCTTCTCCTGTAACTGCCGCAGAGAGAAAATCATATCTGTTGTAGATCTACCTGCCCTAAAGCCACACTGCGACTCTAGATAAACACGATCTGCCAAGATCTGTAATCGCTTTAGCAATACTCTAGCAAAAGCCTTTCCGACTATGCTAAGCAGTGAAATGCCTCTGTATTTGTTACAATCAGAGCGGTCGCCTTTATTTTTATAAATTGTAACTATGTTGGAGTCTTTCAATTCCTGGGGGACCATTCCTTGTTCCCAGCACAAGCTTAGCAGTTCATGGAGTGGTTTGATTAGGGCATGTTTTCCAGCCTGAATGACTTCAGCAGGAATGCCATCTCCTACGGGTGTTTTCCCATGTGCAAGCATGTCAATGGCTATGCTTAGCTCCTTTACTGAAGGCGTTTCGTCTAATTCCGTCAAAACTGGAAGTGATGGAAAGTTGGAAACAGCATTTGGTGAGATGGCGTTTTCTGGTAAAGTTCTGCATAGTGTTCTACCCATCGCTCCATTTGCAGCGCACGATCACTGATGATTGAGCCATCGTTTGACTTGAGCGGAGCACACTTGCTGGTGTGAGGTCCAAAGGCTTTTCTCATGCCCTCATTTAATCCTCTTATGTTACCACAGTCGGCACAAGATTGAATAACTTCGCATAGCTCCTGCCAGTATTTGCTAGCACACTGTCTCGCTACTCTTTGGGCATTGTTACGTGCAGCCCTTAGCCTTTTTAAGTTGCTTGGGGTGGGATCCTTCTTGTAGATTAGCATGGCTGCTCTCTTGTTCGTAGTGGCAGTTTCCATTTCTGGTAGACTAGCTTCAAACCAGTCTTCGCATTTCTTGGTTTTGTTTCCAAAGACAGTGATGATGTTTGGTAGATTGTATCACGCATAAACGTCCAGCTTTTTTCTACCTCAGTCACAGAGAAGTTTTTAAAAGCTTCCTCTAATTTGTTCTCAAATTCGGTGCATAGATCAGGATTTTTTGTGCTAGTGGTATTCAGGCGTGATTTTCTTTTTCCCTGTGATGTGTGGATCTTAGTTGGCAGCAGTCTTGTCCGGCAGTTCACTAAAGTATGATCAGTATCACAATCCGCGCTTTGGTAGCTACGTGTCAGCAATATATTTCCAATGTCCTTTTTTCGTGTCAGTATCATATCTAGCTGGTGCCAGTGCCCAGACCTAGGGTGCCTTCATGAGACACAGTGCTGTGGTTTTGTTCTGAAATATGTGTTGTTAATGCAGAGTTTATGGTATGTGCAGAATTCAAGCAGTCTTTGTCCGTTCTCATTCATCTTTCCGATTCCAAAAAGCCCAAGGCAGTCTGGCTAGGTAGTGTGATCTGATCCTACTCTGGCATTGAAGTCGCCTATAAGGATCATATGTTCTTTTTGAGGAATGATTGCAATGGCTTCTTTGAGGTCTTCATAGAACTTGTCTTTGTCCTCCTGAAGCGAGGATAGTGTGGGGGCATAGGCACTAACTAGCGTGACTTTTCCAGATGCTGTCATCATACTTATGCTTAGTAGCCGTTCCGAGCCACCAACTGGAGGGACAATCATGGAAAGAAGACTTCTTGACAGCAAAGCCAACACCATGGATTCGAGTGTCATCCTGTGCTTTCCCTTTCCAAAAGAAAGTGTAGTCAGTCTCGCGGAGCATGCCGTTTTCGGCCAGTCGGGTTTCTTGCAGGGCTGCAATGTCAATATGTAGCCTTTTTAGCTCGTTGATTATGACTGCCGTCTTCCTTGCGTCGTCGATCTGCCTAAGATCATCAGTGAGACCAGGACACATTGTCCTGACATTCCATGTGGCTAGTCGCATGACAGGGATTTTCTTTTTCAGTTTAATTTTTCTTCTTTTGTTGCTTGGTGCAAGTTTCCAGCCTACTTGTCGTTTTAAACTAAGCTCTAAGCACCCATTAGAGCAGGCAGGCTGTGGCGGATCAGCACCTAACTGACTGGGGGCTGCTCAGGTTGAGGCGGGCGGTAGCTGATCAGTGAAGCGCGAAGACCTCTCCCACCGTCAGAGACAACCCGTGGCGTCCATACATTACGCCAATCAAATTGGACTTATAACCCGTAACTGTTGTCTCCCGTGTTGCTTTAGCCGCTTTGCAGCAGCACCAGAGTTTCCTCTCCGGGGCGCATTCCTGGGCCTTGGATAAAGGGGTCATGGGTGGCCCATGCGTCATGATCCCTTCTCTCGACCTTGCTGATGTGATCCAAAGGAACGCATCGCATTACATTTGGCACCAACTCAGTTGCAGAAGCTGCCGGAGGGAATTTCATAGCTGATACTCCCAACGCCTAAGGGGCTTCACTCCTGATTTCTCCTCGAGGTTGTCTCCTGAAGCCTCAGTACCGCAAGGCAGCGGGGGTTTGAAGTCTCCTAGATGAACTGCCTTACTAGGCTGACGAGCTCCATCTGCCCGAAGCTCCCGGTTTTATGGCGCAAGGTATCCGCCTTCACCCCTTCACCTGTTAGTAAGAGCAGTTTCGCCGGGCTTAATATCTAAGCCACACGAGCAGGCCAGGTGCTGGATTTAGTTGTCAGAGGCTATTTGAGACGCATGCCATTAGGAGTATTTTATAGACAATGGGAGCTTAACCCCATTGACACACCCTGGCCATGCTCGTGTCTAAGTCTAAGTACTAACTTATTAAATAAGTCATTATAAGTAGAAGTATTAAAATGAATATTGTATAGATCTAGATTGACTAGATTATAGATAGATCTATAAATAGATCTCTAGTTTAGTAGATTCAGTATAGAGTATAGTAAACTTATTACAATATTATTAGATCTATGTCTTATGTCTATATCTAATAATCTAATAATTAAAAAACTTTAGTCTTTATTAATATCTAAACTTTTTTCTAATAAAAACTGACTATAGGCATAGCATATGCTAGACTCGGCAATCTAGTCTCAAGATAGAATCTATACTATTACTAGATCATTGGTTAATATGCATGACTAAATGCATTACGCGTATGACGTAATCATCTTCTTTTTTGAAGTAACGTCTGTATTATATAAGAAGATAAGAAGATCTATTCGATTTTTATATATAGATCTAGACTTGAATTAGATTTTAGATCTAAATATACTAATGGGGAGATGATATAAGGTGTTAGCTAATAGCGTTGCACAAGAAACAAACCTGGGTTTTTCTAAACTCTAATACTTGGTATGTAATAGTAAAACAGCACATACCTAAATAAATCGTAACTAGCAATCAAAATCCTATATTTATTGTAGTATATATAGGTCTGTGGTTGTATTTTATATAGCCTTCGTAACTTCTTCTATAGAGAAATGACTTTTGTAATTTCTTTTACTGAAAATTGGGCTATTCGCGTCTGACACATATATAATTTTTATGTTCAGCAACAAAGCCCATTGTTGTAGTTTTTTGTAAGGAAAGTAAAGAGCGAAACTCTTCCAACAATGTATGCATGTTAGTTTTATGTAGAACAACTAATTGGTTTATTTTTAGAGAACTATGTTGTCATTTATTTTTATAATGTTTGTTGGTGTTCCATATCTCTCTTGTGTTTGTAAAAGAGATGATTGGGTCACACCATCAGATGTTCTTGTTGTTTTTCGTTAGAACTAGTATTCAGGCCTTATGTTTAGTTTATGTTCATTTGTAATTATGTTTTATGTTTGCCTTTGGCAGGTCTTTAATGTATAATAAACAGTTTGGAATCGTCCTACGAGTTGCCTTCGTCATGTCATTTGGTTTGTTCTGTGCCAAGCCCACCACATAAGCTTTGTAAAAATTGTGGTCATGTAATAAAAGATTCAAAGTACAAAGATAGCCAATTGTTTTAACATATACTATTATTTTATATAATAATAATATTTAATAATAGTAATAATCATAATAAATAGAACATTAATGGTAATTATATTTTTTTTAATTTGTTAAATTCGATTTATACGGCCCACAGAGTAGGGCATCTCTTTGTTGAAAAAAAAAAGATTTGTAATGTGAAAGGGAAAAGGACTCAAGCTTCTTACTCTCGAACTGCTAAAGAAGAGCTAAGACTCACCCGTTGAGGAGGTCACTGTATCCCTGGCGCAACTGGTTGTTCATCAAGCCATAGAGTAGCCAGTTAATGCTACTGTTCAGAATGGATGTGCACGTGCAGGCCACGTGGGCTGACGACGTCCAGCTGTTGTCTATGTCTAGAAGGAGGGACATCATGTATGGTGTCATGAAAACCGCCAGGCACACGAAGACTGCGAACAGAGACTTCATCAGGTTGATATCTGTCTTGGACACTCCACGCTCTGGAATAGATCAAGTAAATAGGAAAGGCTCACAGTTCACAATTTAAAGACCAATGGATCATTAAGCAAGACAAGAAGGGCTTCTCTTCCCGCCGTGCCTCCCCTTCAAGAAAAAGGCACTCTGAGGTAACATCTGTAATACAGGTCAAATGATTGGGTAGGCAGTCCCCCCACACAAAACTAATAGCGTCGGAGGCCGCTAAAAAAACCCATTCAAGTCCAGTGGGGGAATTTCCGTTAAAGTCACGTGTAATAACAGAACTTTGTTTTTCATCATTCGAAACGATTTTCTTGATTTAACGACTTATTAAACAAAGTCTAATGTCAAGACATGTTTTTTGAAAACGTATAACGGTCTAACCAAAGGTTTCTTTTTTATGTAGACAATTAATTTGTTTTCTCAAGGATATACTTAACACATAAACATAGATTTAGCATTGCTTGAATTAGATCATAGGATGTAGTAGTAGTATTTTCTATAGTATTATTTCACCCTTTAATTTGAAGCATTTTTACAGAATTACCAAATGTCTCATTTTTTCTTATTGTTGAAACATTTATGAATATTAATAGTTTGCAAAAAGAAAATGGTTCCATGCTCCGCCTACGTATAAGCTTATGTTTAAAATAGATGTAGACATTGTCTTCTTTTCAATAGCCAGGATCGGAGGTTGGCTTTGCTGCAGGTATCGTTCTTGATGGGCTAGGGTTCACCTCCACGCACGTGGTCGCACACACATCCATGCATTCCTAATGTCACTTCTGTTAAAACCGTGGCGATTTCTGTTTTTAGTGTCTAATTTGTGAGGATTTCATATTTAGGAATGTATTTACAATGCAATGCTTATTTTTCCTTTGTGTATATATATTATTATTATAGCTTATTGGCATCAAGAGAATCGCTTGACGGGGAAATATAAAATGACTAAAACACACTGAATAAACTTCTCTACTTCTTTTTCTTTCTTATGAAATCCTTCAAAAATTAATTTAATAATTCACAATACAGCACTACTTGACATCTATTCTTACAAATACACTGAAATAATACATTCACAACGTAATAGCACTTAAATATAATGATCGACTGACCTCTCTATCTTCTTAATTTAAACTTTACTTTCAGTACTAATTGACTTCAAAGTTGCAAAGTACTCAAAGACATTACGACTTATGGATCCGCAACAATTCTTGGAACAGTTACTACTCAAGGACCTGCTACAACTCAAGGACGTGCTACAACCCAAGGACCTGCTACAACCCAAGGACCTGCTACAACTCAAGGACCTCGACTAACTTTCCCTCAATTTATACCTTTTTGAAATCGTCTTTTCTAGAATCTTAGAAACTTCTGTTCCAAATATTTCTCTTAGCTATGACTTTCTAGAAACACATTTGCGACATTTTTTCTGAATTCTTTCTCTGATTGGTTAATTAAATGTGCTTCTCCTATGACTACTTGACCTCACCCTGTTTCTATAATAAAGAAGACTGATGTCACAATATCGATTCGTGACCAATACCGACCCCATCAACAGCTTATGGACAGTTTCTTATATTACTCTGTTGATAGAATCATAGAGATATGAGATTTTTTCCTACTTCCAATCTTCAAAAGGCCATTTTAGACTTCTTTTATTATTACGCTCATTAGCAATGCCTTGATTAAAATCATTGAACATTGCTGCTACATCTTTCTATTCTATCTAGCTCTATAGAAACTACATAAGTTTCTCCCCAAGTGTCCACGAGTTCAGCTTTAATAACAAAACACTAAATAACTGGGTCAAGACGAACACAACAACTGTATTACTCTTGCTAGCATATATCACACGCTGGCCTCTGGCCTTGTATAGACTTACACACTTCCGGTCATTCGGGCGTACATTTCAATTGAAATAGAGTATACACACATTTCTCTGCGACAATATTCATTATCCCAACCTTGCTTGACGCCATAAAACCAACTGTTTAAAACATTTTTTTTTTCTTCCTCGTCGTTCTCATTTTTATGGTAGAGGATTCAGACGAGTAGTTTTATTTCTGAGGGGAACTGCAGCATTGGTTTCCAGGTGAGGCAGCTCTCCATATAGTTTTTTTTCTCTAGCAGTGTTTAGAAGCCAAAATCTTGTTAGTGCGTCTCGATAGCGTGCATCTTTGATTTGAAAAATGACCAGTGCAGTTGTATCATTTAAAAAAAAATATTTTAAGGATTTACATTTTTTAAAGTCAAATCAGTTATCACGTGACATTAAACCACTTTTTTTTTTTTTACAAACATCATACCCCTGCAATGCCACAGATTTAGAATGATGTCATTAAGGATGTTCTTACATAAAAAAAAAGTTAAGGGACAATTAGGTTACTTGTCTAATGACTGAAGCGGGGAAAGGTGAGGGAGGGGAATTACTTAAGAAAAAGTCACGCAGAAAGCTTCAACGGGTTAAGTGCAGAGGAACTTTTGCATACGTGCAAGTTAAGGTGACACCAATAAAACAATTACAGGTCAATTACCCGATGTTTAGAATGTAGCCGAGTAATAAAACAAAAAATATAAATTGATTTGGAAATGATATTTTGTTCATTTTATGAAACTTTCATAAATTCTCCTTTTCCTCCCACCACCCCCCCCCCCCCAATTTTTTTTTTTAAGTTTTCGACAAAGCCAACAATTAATCAGTCAAGGTTTAAAAATATGGAACAGCAACTAAGTGAATCGGTCTCAGTTGATTATTTTGTCAATGAAAAGATTCGACAACTATTCTTGTCATAGCTAAAATTTAATAAATTTCTTTCTATTTTTTATTTTAAAAATTTCATTTTTTTTTTTACAATACCTCTAATCAAGTTACAACTTCATGGAGGGAGGATGGAACCTGGAACCAGGACACACATATCAAAAACCGCTCTAACGATTTTCTAGAAAATCAAAACTTGAGAAAATAATTACTAGCTCGTTGGCCACATTGGCAAAACTCTAGTTTGACCGGTATAATTTTTCAAAGTAAAAAAATAAATAAATTTAAATTTGGCTAGAGAACTAGGTTTAGATCTAGAAAGGACTATCGCGTTCTTGAAAGAACTATCGCTTTGTGGAATTTCCGCATGTAAGCCATTATTGATTCAAGACTTAAATAAATTAAAGTTAAATTTTAAAGTTTTCGCATCGTCTTCTGAGTCTAGATCTAAAGACCTATCATTGGAACATTATAACGTGTATTAGATCTATTGTAATAAAGTAATAAAATAAAGTAACACTGTAGACTGCAGAGAAACCTAAAACAAGGCTTTATTAAGTTAGAACGAAACCTGAACTGATGAAAGATACACAGACAATAACACACTTTAGAAATCAATGCTGTGAACACATTCTCACGACGTTACACAAACATAAAAAAACATAAACCAGTGTCAACTATTTCACCACATTCATCCCCCCTAGGATTAAAATAGCAAGCAACGTAATATAATAGGCCGTAGTAGGCCTATAACTAAATAACAATACTGGTATCTGTAGTACAACAGATCACCAAGTAGTGTCAACATTCAACAAATACTAGTTTCTGTTGTAAACAATAGTAAATGGTGTGACAAATAAATTAACACTAGTACATTCATTATAAATAATACAATAGATAAACAACACTAGACTGTAGTTCGGCCTAGTTCTTCTCTACCTTGAGTTGTTACTTTGTTATTACGCGGTTGACTACCCTGTTCTACGGTTTCAGAGTCAGGAGTGAGCTCCTAAGTGCCCAGTAAAAAAAAAAGTAAAGTTCCCCCTTCAGACCTTGTGGTCTATAGAGCAAATGACGTAGGGGTCATATGTTTCTGTGGCCTACGGTTAACGAGGGTGTCATGTTACCAGCACAACGACCAACACCCTTTACTTTTCATCAACTAATTTCAGGTACCCATTAGAGCTGGGTGGACTTAGATGCGCCCAAAGATCCCGAAATTAAAAAATCCCAGTCTTCACCAGGATACGAAAGGGCTGGGGGGGGGCGAGATTACATGATCATAAGATGCTGGGGATCTTTGAACTAAAAGGTCGACGAAGAGTCAATCTCTCATTGACAGAAATTATTTCTTCTGGTCACGTGTCTCAGGGCCGTACTGCACGACTCTTTAATGGACGCTCACTAAGGACGCAACCAAATGTTGGCATTTTCAAAACCAATTTTAACAATTACAGTTTTGTTAAGTTAATTAGCCAACCCTGTTCTAATTATGTACCCATTCTTGGAAAAACTTGTCACACGCGTGAGCGATGGTAGACACTGACCCTGACCACAGTAAGATCAGATCGATGCTGCCCTGACCAGTCTCGTGGTTGATCGCAAGCGAAACGGCTATAGGCCAACCAGCTTCCTAGTTCGTGCAGTGCGCCTGCCATTATGACGTCTTTACAACGAATTCTCCGCCCTTCTATTTATAGACTTGAGGATGAAGAAATAAATACTCAACTTTCAACACTTTAACTACTTCTGTAACAACAAACGAAAGCACTTAAACAATGCGAGTAGGTCAAGCTGTGGATCACAGAGGACAGAGAATAGTTTTAAGAGCAGAACTGGAAAAATAATTTGAAACAGAGGAAACATTCTTTATGTGAATTTGAGAGATAAAGAGAGAAAAAAAGAGAGATAAAGAGAAACGAAGCAGGACGTTTTGACGCGAAGGTCGTTTTGGCGCATGGTACGTTTTGGCGCGAAATGTTTTAGTCCCATTATTTACATTCATTGTATTATTTCCTTAAAAAGAATGAGACGTCTCTCTGTTTGCGTGTGTGTTTGTGGTGAACGTATTTTTATTTTTCATGTACAGAGCAAGAGATACTTTTGTCCGTTATTTTTTGGTATTTAAGTTTGTTATTTAATGATTGATAGATCACTAATATTACACAAGACCAGGCAGCCATCCATGCTTCACAGTAAGCGTGTATGAATTAGTCAAAGTTATTTTAAAAATTTTCGGGGGGGGGGGTATATTGCAGTAGTACATATAGGACAGGCAGTACAAAACCTCTTTTTGCATCTGTCATAATAACGTAGATCTTTGAGAATATACAAGGTGAGATTCTAAATGTGCCATCCACGTAAAGCTTTTCATTTGACTGCTTCAACTGCCATTTGATTTGAATAGTAAAAAAAAAATTATTGTCATTTTCTCTCGATTCATGCAAAATAAACTTTTCTTTCAGCTCAGGTGAAACTATATAGTTCTGGTATTCTAATGGAATAGTCAAAGTTGATATGTTCAGGCTGTGGAGGAGCTCCTTGGATTTCATTTCTTCTCCGCTGAATTACTTTACGCAAGGCGTCTTTCTTGGGCAATTTCGCATGCACTGCTGCTAAAGTTCATTGTAGACTGCTGTTTATGATACAAAATGGGATCTCTGTGGAAGAAGCAGCTCTCTTTTTAATTGTTGTTAAAATAGAAGCAGCCTGAAGTTGTGCAGTATCACATCCATGGCTGTGCTGGCCTAGTTGATTTAGAAAAAGGTCGTTGTTTACAGAATCTGTGTGTAGACGAGCTCTATATTCCTTTTTAAGTTCACAGCGCCAAAACTTCTTAGAGTGGTCTGTACTAAACCTATCAAAAACATAGGGATATCCTTCATGCGAAATTTTGACTTTTCCTCGCTTAGACTGTTTGACTGCCACCAGGTTTTCAATTTAAAATATAATAGAATGAAATGGCGAACGTTTTGCCAGTCTGTGCAAGGAGCGAAATGTGCCCGGAAGTGAGGGGCGGGATAGGTGTCTCAGGTAAGTCAAAAGGAGACGATCGACAGACGCATGACGCCAACGACCAGTGCTAGGTGCTGGTCTTTTCTTCATTTGTTGGACTTTACCTGCGTCAAGGGGAGATGTGTCACCCAAATCACCCCTACCCAATTTTTAGAAATATATCTTTTAAAAGTATTTAGCTTGTTCGGATATTAAACTGATGTCAATTCTTTTTTTTTTAAATGTCATCCACCGCGCTTAGCAGAAATCATATCTAGTTAAAGGGGAAAAAAGGTAGAGGGGGGGGGGGGAGAGAGAGCATGTCATTACCTTTCAGGAATCTGACTTATATATTCATAAAAAACAAAACAAATTTCGCTGGATAGTGTTAGAATTCCAACTATACATACAATATTATATTAGAGTGAAATAAACATTGTTATAAAAGCTACGCGGTTATTAAATTATCTTTATATTATATCTCGCGCAAAACGTCACGTACCGAAAGAGAAAGATATTTTTAAAAAAAGCTAGAAAGAGCATGAGTGGGAGAAAATAAGACAATGTGTGTAATAGATATCAAGAGAGAGATAGTGTTATAAATGTGGTGGCGACGTGGGTAGGTATAACCGTGTGTTTCATCAACTTACACGTCGCACAGGTGAGTGGTCAAAATTGACGAGTGAGTAAGGGCGACGCTTCAGGACAGATTTGTAATCTGAACACTACTCTTACAAATCACTCGTGATATGGTCATGATCATCTCGAAAGAACTGGCCTACTGGGACCCTATATAAAGAGCCAGTTGTGTAGCAAGGTATCCGTGGGCCCGGGTTCAAGGCGGGTTTACAAGTTATCTAGGGGTTTGCTAACTTGACCGGGCTCCTACACCTCAACAGGCTAATGTAATAATCAACGAGCAACAGCATATCAAGTTGAATAAATAACACGCGCACACTCCGTTTCGGCCCTATGGTACAACTCCAGTCGCGGCTTCAAGGGCGAACTCAATCAAGACTAGATTCTTCCTCATAGCCCCAAGCCGTCAAAACGAGGAAACAGTGAAACTGTAAACTGTAGCGTAAACAGCTCTACAGCTAAAAAGCTCTCTCTGCTACTAAGACAATACGGGAACTAAGCGTGACATACACACAATATTCTTGACAACAAAACGCGCCCAATACAAACTACTTCCTAGACATTAAAACACAACTATTAAACACGAATAGAAAACTTCACGCGCGCACGACACCCGCCTGTTTCCTGCATTATTACGCCGAACAAGTTATTTATTCGGTACATAGAGTGCAGTCGTTACAAGAACATAATTAGTACTTCTGTCCTTAAATGTGTTGTTCATGTGACACAGTTTTCTCGTGCTGCAGCAGCCTAAATATTATAAGCATAAAGTGATTAATAGTTTTTCTTTAACAGAATGCAGATACTCATTAGAGAGAATTTTAGTAGAGGAAGCACTCAATGAGTTTAGGAATTCTTTAATTATGTTAATTATCTCTATCTATCTATCTCTCTCTCTCTCTCTCTCTCTCTCTCTATATATATATATATATATATATATATATATATATATATAAATATATTTATAATGGGCGTAGCCAGGATTTTTTTTCGCGAAAAAAAAAGTGTATATATGTATGTGTGTGTGTGTACATAATCTTTATTACATTCTGACCCTTCATTCTTTCGAAATACGTTTATTGTGCCATAGAATAGGTTCTTCCTGTAGTAAGTGGAAAAATTGTTGACTCCCCGCCATTGCTAGCAAGGGGTCTGGGGGAGCGCTAGGAGCTCCCCCAGTGCGGGGCTGAGCCCCGCCGCCAAGCACTATTTCTGGTATTGAATGCCAATTCTGAGGTATCTACAGAGGATTTCCCTGCTATTAAAAAGTCTTTTCAAAAATAAATTAATGTGCTATTCTTACTGACTTAGACCCCCCCCCCCCCCCCAGCGCCATTCGGCGCATTTGTCGTCAAGATGTTTTCACAAAAATCTGTCACTGGTAATGACTGAAGCCTCTTCCCACCTGCTCCGAGGACCTCCATGAATGTGTGGCGCCAAGTTGAACTAGGATGTCATCGCAACTCTTAATATGCATAATTCATTTTGTTGGAGATGTCCCGCTAACCTTATGCGACGCTCTGTCACAATCTTACTAAGGGGTCGACTCCCAGTTCGGCATAGGATTTCCTTGATTTAGACCCCATCTCAATAACTGACTCCTAAAATCTTAGCCATCTTTGTTGAGCCACATTTAGTGTTTTTCAATATCGGCAGATGACTATTCACTGCACTTTATTAATGGAGCCCCACCACTGGTAGAAATGTGTAACCTCTCTAGAATACGCTCTTGGAATTAGGTGACTGTGGTTTGCTTTAGATTTTATATCGAAAAGGGAAGTTTCATCGTCAAAATCATCTGTTGGGGGTTTTTAAACTAAAAAATCTTCGTTATTGTGTTTTTAAATTCAAAACCCCATTTAGCTACGGTCATAGAATTTGGTAACTGTAGTTTGCTTTACAATAATATTGAAGATAGAGGTTTTCCACCTCAAAACGCTCTGTAGGGGGATTTTAAACTCAAAACCATCAGGAGGAAAGGAGTTTAAACTCAAAACACCCAATTGGCTTGGCTACGCTCAAATAATTTTAGTGTGTAATTTGCATTTTTTATATTGAAGAGGTATTTTTTTTTTAGCATCAAACCCTTCTGAAGGGGGATTTAAACTCAAAACCCCTTTGAGTGCGTAATTTGCCTTTTTTTTTTTTTACATTGGAGATGTATTTTTTTAGCTTCAAACCCCACTAGCGGGGGGTGTAAGCGCAAAATCCCTTTGGTTTCGCTCATAGATTTTAGAGTGTGTAATTTGCTTTTTTTGTATTGAAGATGTATTTTTTAGCTTAGAACTCCACTGGAGGGGAGTTTAAACTTAATACTGAGTCACAAGCCATTTAGCTACGCTCATATTAGTGCATAATTTGCTTTTTTCTCATATTGAAGAGGGGGTTTATCGTAAATTTTGGAGGGGGTTTTAAAATCAAATTTTCCTTAACTGTGCTCTTGGAATTTGGGGATTGTCGTTTGCATTTTTTTTTTGTTTTGTTTTATAGAAGAGGGGGATTTAACTGCAAAAACCCCTAGTAGGGGTTTCAAACTCAAAACCCCCTGGTAGGGGTTTTAAACTCAAAACCTCCTTGGCTGCGCTGGGGCAATTGATGGCTTAGTATTAAAATCTCACCTAAAATAAACAAAATCAAAGCAAAAAATCAGTCACTAAAGTCCGTCTTTCATTTGGGGGGGGGGTTGAACCCCACCCCACCGCCTGGCTTCGCCCATGATATATATATATATATATATCTCATAGATGGCTGCCTGGTCGTGCGGTTTGCACGCTGGACTGTCGTTCGGATTTATCGACGGTCGAGGGTTCAAACCCTGTCCGCTCCCATCCCCCGTCGTCCTGCGGGAGGTTTGGACTAGGAAGTAAACTATCTTCAACTCTGAAGGAACATCCGAAACATGTAAAACATTTTACAAACATATATATTTTTATATATATTTATATAATTCTTTTCATGGCTCAAGAGTTCAGACACCACGTAATGGAAATATCCGTCTTTTATTTTTGCGAGTCGGACGGACTACAGCTACCCCACGTAATTTTAGAGGCGAAAAAAAAGGGGGCGGGTAGAACAAGTAGTATTCACCCGTCTCTAAATAACAGGGCCGGAATTAACCTTTATGACCAAGAAGTCGTGGAAAGAGAACAAGTAATCTACTCTGTATTCACCCGTCACTAAATAGTAGGGCCGGACATAACCATTGTGGGGGCCCAATGCGAAACGGATTTCGCGGGGCCAAGTTTGGATAGGGAAGCGGATAATAAGTGAAATTTAAGAGTTTGTATAAGAAAATAAATTAGTCTATGCATTTTATTCATTCTTTACTACGTACAGAATTACTTTACGAGTCTTGCTTGTAGCAAAGTCATACAGTATATCATAATAATTAGTACTTCTGTCCTTAAATGTGTTGTTCATGTGACGCAGTTTTCTCGTGCTGCAGCAGCCTAAATATTATAAGCGTAAAGTGTATTATATAAGATAAAATAATTCTGTTTCCTATATAGATCACGCTCAATCGAAAGAATTACCAAATGTTTCAATCTATCTTTGAGAATTGTTGACCTCAAGTAATTCTTCATTAGTTTGAGGCGCGAGAAGCTTCTTTCACAAGATTCCACAATTACCGGTATTGCATAATGCCTTTTTTTCTTTATCGCGCGTAGGATTGTCGTTTTCCCTATTGAATGACACCCTAAAATGACAATTTTTGTTTATATATTTCATGACATTTGTATGAGTTTTCTAAAGATTTTAATAATTTCCAGGACTTTTTCGTATATTTTGCGCGGGTTCTACGAAAGTGCGCGGCCCACTGCGGTCGTATAGATTGCAGTTGCCTAAGGCCGGCCCTGCATAATAGCGACACATGCTACGCCGTGGGTCGACTAGTATATACTAATTAATAAAATTTTAACCAATTTTTAGATTATGCCGCCCTCTCCCCCTCTAGTATGTTGGCCCTTTGGTGGGGAAGGGGGCGCCATTGCATTGATTCCGCCCCCTCTCGCCACCACAGTCCTTCGAGTTGGGGGGGGGGGCGGTTCATTTTTTATGCATAAATCATAGTATGTAAACAAAATGAGTTGAATATCAATATAATATAATCGTAATATTATGTTGCCCCCCCCCCCTTTTCTGGCATGTTGGCCAATGCAAGAAAACACTTGAAGTCGGGGCTACGTCCCGAACCCCTCAGGGGGGCTTACAGCACTTCCCCAGACCCCCTAGCTGTCAAGGCAAGGACCACCAACGTAATTTATGGCTTTTTTCCCCCGAAGGTTGACAAACACTGTACTAAGAGCATCAAGATATACCCAAACAATAAACCATGGGTCACTGCAAAAATAAAACGGGAAATAATCAAAAAGAAAAGAGCATTTATGAGTGGCGATGGACAGACAAGGAAAAGTGCTCAACGAAATCTCAACGTTGTTCTTGAGGAAGGGAGGAGAAACTACCGCACCAAGCTGGAAGACTCAATTAATACAAGCGACATGAGACAGGCGTGGGGCATCATGAACAAAATGGCAGGAGCACAAGTCAAAATTAAAAATAATCTTGCTACAGATGACGAAAAAACATTGGCCAACGAGTTAAATGATTTCTATTGTCGCTTCGACACGAAAGGTTTTACTTATCTAAGACTCAAAGCCCTTAAGGATGTCAATGTTAACAATGGATGGCTGCCTGGTCGTGCGGTTTGCACGCTGGACTGTCGTTCGGATTTATCGATGGTCCTGGGTTCAAACCCTGCCCGCTCCCATCCCCCGTCGTCCTGCGGGAGGTTTGGACTAGGAAGTAATTATCTTCAACTCTGAAGGAACATCCGAAACATGTAAAACATTTTACAAACAACTGTTTAGAATTAGCGATTACTAAAAAGCAAGTTTGTAACATTTTTAAAAACGTCAACCCAATGAAAGCTGGTGGGCCTGATGGAATAAAAGGGCGAATCTTAAAAGAATGTGCTGAACAACTAGCTGAACCTTTCCAAGATATTTTTTCTACTTCATTACTAAACCATGAGATACCACCTGTGTGAAAGTCATCTATAATTGTACCTGTGCCAAAGGTTTCCAAACCGAAGGAAATGAATGACTATAGACCTGTTTCACTTACTTTCATTGTGTCTTAATGTTTAGAAAAATTGGTTAAAATGTTTCTTCTGAATGATCTTTGTAATAAGTTAGACACTTTACAATTTGCTTACCGAAAGGGTAAAGGTGTAGACGATGCCATCCTAAATATTTTAAATTGTGTCTACAAACATCTGGACTTACCGAACACTTATGTAAGATTGTTCTTTATTGATTTCTCATCAGCTTTTAACACTATACAACTTCATTTACTCATTGAAAAGATGAAAGCGTTGCAGATTAGTCCATACATAATACTCTGGGCTAATGAATATTTGACCCAGAGAGCTCAGAGGGTTAGGGTAAACAATGTTATATCTAATGAACGCATAGTTAACACAGGGGCGCCCCAGGGGGCTGTGACATCGCCATTGTGGTTCTTTTTGTACACAAATGATTTTCAATCCGATAGTTCTTGTTGCTCCTTCACAAAATTCGCTGATGATGCGGCTCTTCTTGCCCCGCTGTCAGCTCAGACGTAAATGAGTATTTCAAAGTAATAGAACACATTGAAAAATACTGTAAAGACAATTTTTTATTATTAAATGTAAAAAAACCCCAAAGAAATGATAATCGATTTTCGTAGGGACAAGAAGGAAAATGATATTGTTTCTGTAGCTGGAGAGACTATTGAAATTGTGCAAACCTTTAAATACCTTGGTACTATCCTAGACAATAAACTAAATTTTACTGCCAATACTGATTATATCAGCTAAAAAGGGCAGCAAAGATTACGATTACTAAGAAAACTGTCCTCGTTTAATGTTAGCAAAAAGGCCTTGGCTATGTTTTATCACGCCCACATCTGCAATATTTTAAGTTTCAATATCACATCCTAGTATGGCAATCTGAGCATTAAAAATAAAAATAAACTTTATAGAATCCTAAATGCTGCTGGTAAAATCATTGGCAAAAAACAAACCCCATTTGGGCAGTTGTTTGAGACAAACATCTATAAAAAAGCTAACAAGATCCTCGAAATAAAGAATTCCCCTTTGTGTCAGGATTTTGTGATTTTACCATCACAAAAGAGATACAAGACACCAATAGCAAAGACAGACACAAACACTCTTTTGTTCCCCTGGCAATCAAATCATTAAATAAGAACAATCTGGTATAGACTTTGTCACATGTAAACTATGAGTGAGTCTGGTGTGAATGTACACTTTGGTTTCTTATAGTTATAATGTTTTTTGTTTGGTGTAATGCACAAATTGTAAGACAAATTTCCATACGGATAATAAAGATTATTATTATTATTATTATTAATTGTAATATAACCACTTTTTATTCTTGTATATATATATATATATATATAAGCTGTATATATATGCTGTGTGTGTGTGTGTGTTTATACATAGGGTTAGGATTAAATGGGCGTATGGGTAAGGGTTTTGAAAAAAAAGCCCCCCCCCCCCTCACTCAAGTGTTTTGGATCCGCTAGTGGTGGTGGTGGGGGGGGGGGGGGGGGAATTATTAAAAATCCGCTAATTTTGTTTTGAAAACATATATTCTTTTAAGTGTGTACACCTTCTTTAAAAAAAAAAGAGAGACATGAGAAACAGGAGAGAGAGGGGAGACAACGTTCCCAACGACGTAACTTAAAAATTAATTAGACCTCCTAGGAAAAAAATAAATCGAGGATGCAGGAACAGACATCACGACCTAAACAACTTTTGTTTATTTATTCTAAAAGTACTCGACTAGTGATACGGTCTCTCCACAATACAGAGGACACCTACAATTCATACACAAAAACACATAGAAGGTTGCGGAAGACCAATTGTTGCTAGAGACCAACCGTTATTGAAGGCCTTCTCTAACTATTGGTATCGCCTGGCCACTGAACAGCGACGTTGAGTTTTGAAATATTGATAATAATCTCATTTTACTTGATTACTATTCAAACATGAATTTCTAATTGTGCAATGAAAATATGTTTTCCCCATGAAAAATACATTGACAGGCTTTGTTTTCTACTTCCCTTTTCCGGCCTAGTTAAGAGGCCCCCCGCCCCCCCCCCCCCTCACAGTTTGAGAAACGCAGGTGTAGATAATTCATAGAAAAATCGTCAGTTAGCAATACAAAAGAAAATATATAGAGCCTCATGTATCTGTATTTTTTTTTTGGGGGGGGGGGGGAGGAGGGGGGGGGGGCGGAAGCAATACATGGCAAAACTAGTTTAAGCAAAAAAAGTAGCAAAGAGTACAACAATTACACATTGGCCTTTAGCAGTGTAATTATTTGTGTGTAAAATTATAACTGTTCAGTAATTAATTGCTTCAATCTTTTCATCATTTCCAGAGATGTACTAACGTCGCATCCTGTGGACATGTTTAGACCAATATAGCTGGTTGCCGGGTCACCGGTCTGACGTCACGTTGCTGATACTTATTACGACACCACAGATGACGTAATGCGCTTTCCGGTGTATACATTTTGTGTTTTCCCTGAGCGTGAGAAGGAGGCAAAACAAAAGAAGGGTTGAGGATGGAAACTACAACATCATTCATGACTATATTACCCTAGTTTTGTTTTGCAAGTAAAGCTGACATGGGCAATAACAAAACAGTGGCGTGCAGAGGGTATGGCGGGAAGTACAGCCGCCCCGGATGTAGAAAGTGTCAGGGGAGCACCAAAATGTGTCTCGATATACTACATATCATCTAAAATTCGGTGTTCGAATCCTGGTGAAGACTAGGATTTTTAATCTCGTGATCTTCGGTCGCCTCTGAGTCCACCCAGCTCTAATGGGTACCTGACATTAGTTGGGGAAAAGTCAGGGGGTTGGTCGCTGTGCTGGCCACATGACACCCTTGTTAACCGTAGGCCACGAAACAGATGACCTTTACATTATCTGCCCTAAAGATCACAAGGTCTGTAAGGGGAACTTAACTTTTATTTTATGTTATTAACTTTGCAAATGAAAAATCGCGAAAAAAAACAACAACAAAACCTTCTATGTCACAACAAAGCTAAAGGGGCAGGGGGGGGGGGGGTGGAGAGAAAAGTGATAACAGAATTGAATGGCTAAAATTAGGTGTGTGAAGGAGAAGCGATATAAATTGGATCTTTCCAACATAAAGTACAATTAAAATCCCAAAAGTATATTTGGAAAGTAACGAAATCCGGGCCGCTTCATTTGAAACGAATGAAAGGTGTGGGGTGGGTAACAGCCTGTAAGCTAAGTGCCAGAGTGGAAAGATGAAAGGGATATAAATAATACTGTAGATGAGGGGAGGGGGGCTACGGTATAAGGAAAACAATATATACTTAGGGAACAAAACAGGCGTAACCGGTGTTAAATGCAGTTGATTATTTGTCTATTAAAAACTAAATATTTAATTTTCTATTTAAAAATAGATCTCAGTAACATAATATAGGTATTAATGGACTTTTTAAAATGGTTATCTCTTGAAGATGTTTTTGAATTGTTTATGAAGTGGGTGCCAGTACATTCAAATGGTTTAGACTATTAATTATGAAGTGGGTGCCAGTACATTCAAATGGTTTAGACTATTGATTATGAAGTGGGTGCCAGTACATTCAAATGGTTTAGACTATTGATTATGAAGTGGGTGCCAGTACATTCAAATGGTTTAGACTATTGATTATGAAGTGGGTGCCAGTACATTCAAATGGTTTAGACTATTGATTATGAAGTGGGTGCCAGTACATTCAAAGGGTTTAGACTATTGATTATGAAATGGTTGCCAGTACATTCAAATGGTTTAGACTATTGATTATGAAGTGGGTGCCAGTACATTCAAAGGGTTTAGACTATTGATTATGAAATGGTTGCCAGTACATTCAAATGGTTTAGACTATTGATTATGAAGAGTTCAACAAAAATACCAATAGTTTGATAGCAGGAAATGCAGGAATACAAAGTTTTTCAAATGATGATTAAAACTTGTGGAGAAACCTGGATTTGGATTGTTTTGGATTTCTTATACACACACTCTCTCTTTGCTCGCTCATTCACTATATCTACATTCACTTGCTCACTCATCTCTCAATCACTCTCACTCTCTTTCTCACTTTCTTTTACTCTCTCTCTCTCTCTCACTTTGCACATATTTGTTCTCCCCTTTTCTCATCACACACTCTCTCACTCATTATAACTCACTCCCTCTCCCTCTCTCTCTCCTATCGTGTTATGAGTGATGACTGAAGTTTTGCCATCACTTTTTGTTGTACCCAGTCCTTCACTAACACGTAGTGTATATTTTTTTAAAAGTCCTACAAAAATTAAACTAAAGCGCACCGGAAGTACACGTCATTAGAACATCCCGCAAAGAAACGAGCACGGCGGCCCGAGTTAATTTGACGAATGGGGACACTCTTCCTACCTCGCTTGGACGCTCAATGTTTACTTCTTGACTGGTTCGGTATGCGGACACATATTCAGTGGAGGGAGGTTCGACAGATAAGGTTAACGCAACAATAGATCGAAAGTTAATTAATTGGGAAGGTAACTCTTGGGGATTTCCCCTCTTTAATGACCTTAACATCTGAATGAAAACGAGAAATAAAAGTCGCGTACACCTAGTGTCTATAAATAGCACTATAGTCATTGTCGTCATACGTAGGGGAAACTTTCTACTTTTGAAGAGGCTTGCCCTTTTGTTTTATGGTTTCAATATAAGAATGATATTTAAAGGGCAACCTTGTTCAAAAAGGGTCATAAAACAGGCGAAGATTAAAAAAGAATTAACGATGTTTAGTATTAATTGAAATATTTTTTTCTTTCAAAACTTTAAAGTGATTTTGTTAATAAAAACATAGTAGATAGCAATAATCAACAAAATAAAATTAAAATAATAAAAACAAAGTTGAACTTTCTTAGCTCGTCATCAATTCAGCAATCAAGTTTTAATGATTAATTTTGCTCATTAAAAATATAATGATTAGTAAAATGGCATTAATTCACGTTTTATTCCTGTGTTTCCTAACTAAAGTGGCTAACTTAGCTCCTTTGTTAGACTCAACTTTGCGCTGTGAGTGCCATTCGACTTCAACACCAAGTCCACACGACTTAAAGAAAGACATCATCACAGCAGCCAACGCAATCATCCACAAAGTGCAAGAAGTCATGCGTTACATAAGCAGCCAGAACATCCTGACGGTAGCAGAAATAAACAACATCAAGAATCTCACAGCCTTGAAAATAGCGTCACTTCCGGCGAAACAGATGTTCTGTAACACCGAAGCTTACAAAACTGCTTTCCAGGATTACTTTACTTGCCTGATGGCGTTCTTGTCTAGTCTGAACGTTGTTGACAAGGAAGTCAAGTCGAAAAGTGTCGAAATGCAAGGAGCAATCGAAGCTGTGAAGTTTTTACTCGGGAAGGTCAGATACGCTCTGACCTGTGTGAATGTCGAGGTGGACTCCTTGGTGCCTCGAAACATACCGATTTCTCCTGCCGGAGACGAAAAGGAGACAGGAAAAAGGGCTTACGCCTATTTACACGAGTTGGCATTGACAATGCATAATTTCACAAACGATTTAAAACAAACATGTAATTCCGGTCAATTAATGGTGTGCTGAGTTGGCATTTAGGGTTGGCGATACGACACTACTTCATGCCCTGCCACCCTACAGAAATTTGAGGAAAGACTGAAATGGAAACTGAATGTAAGAACTGAGCTCTTCAGTACTGAAGGAACTTGAACGAACAAGTAACTACTTTTTGTAATGTTACACCTTAAGAATTTCATGAGACGGTTAGATTTTAAAATATTGCTTTTAAAATGATTGGCAATTAATGACATTTAATTATGAAGACAATGCGTTTATTAATTGATTCATACGTTTTCAATAGTATTATGTATAATTATATATTTTCAAACCCGAAGCCTCGATATAAATCCACATAATGCTTTAAAAGCGATTTAATAGTGGCTAATTTTATTTATTTTGTTTTTACTTAGGTTTAATTTTTATATACCATATAGAACCAGACTTAATCCTTTTTTAAGTAAAGTTCCCCTTTCAGACCTTTCGATCTATAGGGCAGATGATGTGAAGGTCATCTGTTTCTATGGCCACGGTTTAACGAGGGTGTCATATGGCCGGCACAACGACCAATCGCATTTACTTTTCCCCAACTAATGTCAGGTACCAATTAGAGCTGGGTTGGACTCAAGGTGCCCAAAGATTCTGATATTAAAATTCCCAGGATTCCCCAGGATTTGAACCCGGGACCCTCAGTTCGGAAGCCAAGCACTTTACCACTCAGCCATCGCGCCTCTAATCCTTTTTTTACTCATATAAAAAAGTTACAACTTTAAATCACATTTAAATGTTATATCTTTGTGTAAAATGTAACTACAGTTATAAATGTCACATAGTATATAGTATTTTTTGTGTAATATAACAATATAATGTAACAAAAACAATGTGTGTTTGTGTGCGCGTGCGTGTATGCGTGTTTGATGCAATTTTCTCAGCGCCGTTACCAACCCTTATCGTAATCGTAAGTTACATTTTAAAAACTTTTCCGACCTAAAACTGAAGTAATTGAGTTAGAGGTACACCGGGACAGGTGAGACAGCCTCGTTTTCAAATTTACACTACTAATTATCTATAAATCTCACTGCGTCTGTTTTAGTTTATGTTTTCTTGAGTCCCAAGAATATTGGTCTAATCAAGGCTGAATAGCATTTTAGTTGTATGTTATTTTTTTTTTCTAATGCTTTGATTGATTTTCCAATAATTTCGTCAATATGGGGATTCTATGATAACTTTTAATTTAAAATTGTGTTCCATTCGCGTGTACAACATGTACACTAATTGTTATTGTAATGAACTGTGTATATCATTGGTTTCCATATTTATTAATTTTTACTTATATATAGGCTATATATATTATATTAACATAATGCATACTTTTCTTATGCCATTAATATTTATGCATATGCTTTAAATATTCCAAACACAAGTTCAGTTGAAAACTAAAGTAGCATTTCTTTTCAATGCTACAGTTTTATTACTGATGACATGTAGGCTATATTAGCCATATACTTGTTAACCGACTGTAAATATGTGAAATGAGATTACCAACTTAAAAATACACATTTTGTTAACTTTTTAAAAATTTCTTTTTTTCAATGGCTATGCAAATTTATGCATACGGATACTTTTGCAATTGACTAATAATTTAATAATCTACATTTTTAATCATCTCTATGTCCTGTACCACAATACATTGTGATCATCCATTTAAATCGTAATTATTTCCTGTATAAACAATATCATGATTATATTATAATTTACAAAAATGTCCTGCTTGTGACTTTAACTAAATACATCCATGTTGTCAACTTTCATTTTCTGGTTTTGATCTTCGTTTGTACCAAGATCACGATAGCTATGTATTTGTGTGACTGTTTAGGAAATCCTATTAATCACTAGAAATATTATTAAGCCAAAAAAAAAAAACACAACCTTTATATCCAGATAGCATTTAGCATTCTATGGCCTCCTTCAGTCGCGAAGCGACTACGGATCATCTCATGAAAATAAGATGAATGCCTGTGCATTAGCTGTGGTCGGAACGTTGTCGCCCACAAAGGAACGGCAGTGCCGATACAGTTTGGGGTCAACGGCATCGCAGAGTGTAGCGATGGGTGCTGCAAACTGCCTTAGGGTCGCCAGCTCCTGAGTTTTCCTCAGGGTTGACTTCCGAAGCCTTTCCCATGATTGGGTATAGCTGAAAGGCAGCAGAGGTTGGAATTCAGAGTTTACCTTCTCCTAGGTGGGTAGCCAGCCATGTCTAACGAGCCTCTCCTGCCCGAAGCTTACTGGTTAAAGCGCCAGTTACCTGCCTTTGCCCCTTCTCCTGTTAGTGAGAACAGTTCCGCATGACTCAATATCTGGACCACACGTCAAGGCCAGGCGTTGGACTGGTTGTCAGAGGCTAGTGCTGGAAGTGGTAATGGATGTAAGCACTCAACTACCTATAAAATGCTTCCTAATGGTATGCGTCTCAAATTTAGCATTTCAAGCAATTATTTTGCTAACACTTGTACCAGCTTTTCGGACTTGATTATTTGATCTCATATGAGTGTGTAGAACATAGTACCTAAAGGGCTGAGTGAGTACGCAACAGACTAACTATTCAGTTGCCGTCGAACTAAATGTACAGGACACGCAACTAAACAGTGGACCTTTACACTCAATTCCTTTGAATTGTTAATACATCTCCTGAGCTGAGTGAATGTAATTTTTCACTTCTCAGAAGGAGCGGCGGTTGTTATATAAATAGCACACGATCACGTGGTCCTAAGTATTTTTTTTTTACAGTTCATTCTGTCTGGTACAATGTTCGTATTGTACACGTTATTTCTCCGACACCCATGCTCGGCTCAAGTTGAAATTTCGCTTAATAATTCTTAGACAGTAACAATACATGAATCAATCAAGTTAACCAATTAGTTAATGAATTAGTGGAAATTAAATAATTTTGTTTATATAGAAAAAGGGAACTTATTCCTGCAGTATTGATATATATATATATATATATATATATGGCTTTGACTTTGTGGTTATTCCTCTTAGATACTCTTTGTTTAAAAAAAAAGATTTAAAAAATATTTTGATAGCCTGTTTATTAGATAAATAACATGATAAACGGTATGGAAAACAATATGAAGAGGATGCAATAATAAATATCCAATGTTTCAAAATAAAATAATTTAACTTGAATTTCTTTGTAGGTTGGATGGTTTGGTTAGGTGTCTTCTCCCCAATGAGTTCTTCATGAAAAACAAAAACTTTTCAAAGTATTTCAATAATTCGAATGAAGATAGAAAGACTATCAAGTTTTCCATGCATACATTCTCAGACACTGAGCCAGGAAAACCAATGACTTAGCAGAGTTTAACATACATGACTAGATTAACACATGGGTACGGGTACGACGTAATTGTCTTCTATTCTGAAGGATTGTCTGTATTTTATAAGATAAGATAATAAGGCCCCTTTCCCTTTTTATATCCATAGTTCATTATACTTCCTAGTTGCCTGGTGGTACATTAGAAGTCCAAGCCCTTTACTGTCATTACATGACCTTATTTCATATTGTAGAATCAACATTTCTACAATTTGTAACATTTCTACGCAAAGAAAAGTTAAATTATTAAGCTAAACCCTAAAACAGAACGTTAAGTTATAACTCGGCAAGGTCAGATACGCGCTGACGTGTTTGAATGTTTAGGTGGACCTCTTGGTGCCTCGAAGCATACAGGCTTCTTATGCAGAAGACGAAGAGGCTGCAGTGAAAAGAGACTCCACCCATTTGTAGGAGGCGGATGTTGTATCCCGTATCTACTTTCATATTTCCTGTGCAAGGATTGACTGAACTAAAAACAAGCAAAATATTAAAAAATACATTTTAAAAACAAAGCTTATCAAAAGGGAAGTACCGAAAAATCTTTGCCATATCTATGAATACTACAAGGTTTAACTCCCTTTTTCTGTATAAAAAAAAATTAATTACCACTAATTGCTTACCTTTTTTTGATTTCATCCTGTGTTGTCACCAACTATGAATACTTTGAACATATTTTGTTTGATCCGAGAATGGGAAGTGGGAGAAATAACGTGTACAAAATCTGACAGACAGACGAAGTGAGTTGATATAAACTTTGTAGAGTCAAAACAATGCTTTGTGGAAATAAGTCAATGTTAAATTACTTTAGTTAAGTTAATTGGGTCATGTTTATTGTTTTCTTAGATAACCTTAGTGACCTGGTAAGCAGAGTATGGGTGACACTCTATTGGATAACAGCGTAAAGTATGCCTTGTTTCCGTGTACGTAAAAAAAAAAAGACCTTGTGATTTATAGGGCAGATGATGTAAAGGTCATCTATTTCTGTGGGCCACGGTTTGCGAGGCCAGCACAATGTTCAACCGCCTTTACATTTCCCCAACTAGTGTCAAGTACCCATTAGAGAAATACGGACTAGAGGTGCCTAAGAACTAACACATACTAGAGGCACTTTCTCCCGTTTCAAGGTATTGCCTCGAACATGTTTCTGCCTAGTACATTGCACGTGCAAGTGCTTTTGGTTAATCGAATGAGTAATATGCTAATGAAATTGTGTCAAAAGAAAAGTAAAGAACCCTTTTCAGACCGTGCGATCAATGGGGCAGATGATGTAAAGATCATCTGTTTCTGTGGCTGTCATGTGGCCAGCAGAACGACCAACCGACTTACTTCCTAACTAATGTCAGGTATACATCGGAGTAGGATGGGCTCAAGAGCGCTCTAAAAATCCCGAAATTCAAAATCCCAGTCTTCACTGGGATTCGAACCCGAGATCCCTAGTTTCGGAAGCCAAGCTCTTTACCACTCAAAATGAAGAACTTAAAGACTTTAAATATATGTAAATGATACTGGAAAGACAGCTGTGTAGTAGATATAAAAAAAATTAGCTGTTTGTTAACAGCGCTCTATACATTAATTTATTGTTATTTTTTATTATTAATATAATGTATACATTTATTATTAATTAATCATGTTTTGTAAGCTTTTGTTCTATGTTTTTTTTAATTATTTAAATTTTTCCTTCTACCAATTCTTTATACTCGCTAGCTCTGCGATTGTTATTATATAAAAAAAAATGCATTTATATAAACTAGTTTGTATAGTACTAGTTTGTTAAATGATTAACACATATCGGACGCACGACCAGGCAAGGTCTTAGCATGAAAGTTATAATGCATAATTTGTAAAATATACAAAATGTTTTGAACGTATTAAATGGTCAAGAATTTTTTTAAACATTACATTTATTATAAGGTCAAACCCACATTTTTAATCAAATAGTCATCTTTTTTTCTTAGTGCAAAAATATAAAATTTAAAAACAAAGTAATTTTAAGATTAATTGATATGTATAAATGTGGATTATAATGAGGGACAAAAAGGGAAATGATTACTACAAATAGCCTATTTCGAGAGCTGGTTTAGTCAAAATTAATTGCACATGAGTTACTCCCTTTCTCTTCTATCACTAGATAAGATACAACCTTTCGACTGTCTCCTGATTTATTTAATCTGATTTTGATGACGTCATCTTCTACCTATTTTGGAATGTGAATTATTTTATGTCCTTCAATTCAAACGGAAGATGTTCAAAGATGCATTGAAGAGCGGAAGTAGTTGATGTCACTGGCACAGGATTGAACATGGAACCACGACTACCGCTGTTCATTGCGCACGAATCTTCTTGTCAATCTCGTAACTGTTCACAAGAGTAAAGACTATCCGTGTTGTCTATATCTAGGTGTGCCCAACGCAATCCCATTTAACGGCGCCCCTAATGAAAGGGGCAAGTCAAAGTCAAACATATTTACGTTGCTTTACTTTTATTTCTTGTTATAATTTGTTGGGGCATGCTACTTTCAAAGGCTGTGTGAAGCGTCTAGTGTGGTAGCTTAACTTGTTGCCACCGCTGGCTAGAATCTGTGAAAGGGGAACAATTTTGTAAGTCTCTTTTGCCAGTACATAGCCTCTCCACAGCAAGTCCTAGGCAGTACCTCCTCGTGGTGACAGATGGAAACTGAGGCTGTAAACCCTCAGGCTAATTTGCAAGGGTCTCGGAGAAGGTCTGGCCCCAAGATGTGTGGCAGTCATGGCCCGTCGGCGTGCGGACATGTCCTGCTGCCCACAAACCAAACCCTTAGCTATAGGTTAATGGCCGCACTGCGTTGTGTGTGTCCCTGTGAGGTCTAAGGGAGTAATGTTATTGTTTTGATTTTTATATTGAAAGTATCTTGAAAATTCTATCGAATTTCTGTAATCGCTGTCACGTGAATGTGACTAGTTACCTGACGCTTCTTTTGTACAGCGTTTATTGTTGTCATTATAGAAAAAAATATGTTGAAACTTGAGAATTAAAAAAAATGTATGGAAAGAAAGGTAATTTAATTAAACTAGTTACTGTACATCTCTTCACCCAAGCAAGAATCCCTGGCATACAATTGGACATTGGCACATCAGATTTAAATAAAGCAACAGTTAACGTTATGAGATAAATTAAAATAAAGATAAATGTAAACGTTCCTATTCTAGTGTGATAGTGTCCTCGACCTATTTCAAGATTATTTCTTTTCCTTAAAGAATTATTTAACCTTTAGACTACTATGACTTCTATTCATGGTATATATTTAGACAACATTTAATTCTTTCTAAAAATACTGTCCAATGGGTACCTCGTCTCGACTCCGCATTCTCTAGACTCGGATGAATGTACATGTATACCTGTCAGTATCATCTCCTTGAGAGTTTATTTTCTTACTTTTTACCTTATGTTATATTGCCTTTGTGTGTGTGCGTGTGTAGAAATGAGCTCCCTACCACGACAATACACTTTCTAAAGCATCAAAACAACAGGATAGGCCCTGGAATGAACTGCTGTGATAAGCTATTAATTGATTAGCTGGATTTATATCGTACTAAAATGTCGCTATCGCTTGGGCGTTGATTGAGGATTTTGAAGGCGGAGTTTGTATTTTTATGGAAAAAGCCAAAACCTTTTCAAACCATCTATCTATCTATCTATCTATCTATCTATCTATCCATCTATCTATATCTAAATGGTAAAGTATGAAATCTGGCATTCCATCAAACGCCTGACGCTTTCATTTTCTCTTTCTATTTGTCCTGTAACACTATAGGCATGTCTATATCTTCAATATCAACAATTGAACCAGAACAATAGAAAAACACTGTCTTAGTCACACGTAATTAAAACTCCACAAATTGAGCAAGACACAAGTATGCATCCTCTGTTTGGGACAGCCCAACTCAAGAAAACATTAAGAAACTGGAACAGACACAAAATAGAGCAGTGAGATTCATAACAAACGAATATTCACATTTGACTAGAGTAACACCTTTAGTTAAATCACTAAATTTAGAAAGCCTTCAGGACAGAAGACTCAAAAGTAAAGTAGCAATTATACATAAAACACTGAACCATAATCTTCAAATACAAAATAATCATCTTCTTTTTTGAAGCAACGTCGGTACTATATGAAATAAGATAAGATTACTGACAAATAGACGTAGCCTATTACTCCGCCACGTTTTTTGCTATTAATGAAATATTTTTAATCGACTTTCCTTGTAGTTGGGTTACCAGACACTTGCGTGCCAAGAGGAGAAGAAAAAGGATGAAAGAAAGAACACCCACTATTTGATCCAAAACTTGGCAGTAACCTTAGCGTATAGAACTGCTTTATTAAGTATCATATTTCTCAGACGAAGTCTGATGACTGGTGCAAACAAATGTTGTGTAATTCTATAGACAGCTAGAAAGCCCGTGGAAGCGCCAAGAGCTCCCCCAGCAGAGGACGGGTCGGAACCCTAGCGCCAATTGTGTTCTTGTATTTTAAGCTGCACAAACTCCATCACCAGTGTAACTAACGCCTTGCTTTCTTCACGGCCGGGTAGAAGGCTGCTTAAGTAGGTTCCCCCCTCTTTCTCTGTTTGATATTTTCAAATAACTAAATTTGCAATTTGAGAGGGTTATATATATATATATATATATATATATATATATATATATATATATATATATATAAGAATGTGTTGAAATATAACAAATAATTTAGATTATTAAAAATAAAAGTAAAGTTCCCCTTTCAGACCTTGTGGTCTATAGGACAGATGATATAAGGTCATCTGTTTCTGTGGCCTACGGTTAATGAAGGTGTCCTGTGGCCAGCACAACGATCAACCGGCTTAACCTTTCCCAACTAATGTCAGGTAGCCTACTCATTAGAGCTCGGTAGACTCAGAGGCGCCGAAAGATCCCGAAATTAAAACTCCCAGTCTTCACCAGGATTTGAACCCGGGACCCCCGGTTTACCGCTCAGCCATCAAGCCTCTTTTAGATTATTGACTAATTTTAAAATGTACAAATTGTCTAAATATAATCCACAAAAATACATCTACCCTTTTCATTTTGGCGAGGGGTCAGTCGCGTGTGCGGAAATCCTTTCTACTGCCCCACCCCCTGCTTTTTGAACCCGCATTTTCCCCTCTCTTTGTGCACGTCTAAATGGTTAGCTTAGTCCGCACAGATTGGCTTTTTTTTTTTTCTGGCTGTAAATTGAATATAGAAATTCACCTTCCCAGACTTCATGTGTTCCTCCTCAACCAATGGGTATGTTGGAAAACTAAAGGTATATCCCCTTGACCTATATTTAAACCAGCAGTCACGTTGTACGGTAGAATTAAAACTATTGGTCCAGGGGAAATAGTTTATAAAAAGTTCATTACGTTTTTTTTTTCGTTTATTTTGAGCAAGGACCTCCTTGACCTGTCATAGTAACGCTTAATAAAGGCTTACTAACTAAACCTTAATACATCTAATTAAAAGTGAAGGTGAAGGTTCTGGACTTATTCGTTTCACTTCAGCCAATCAAAAGAGCAATTAAAAATAGTTGAAGTATATTTTGCTTGTTATACTAGCTGAAATATCCGGCGTTGGTTGGGTTACATTCTACAAGAAAAAAAACACTATAAAAATTCGTAAGCATATATACAAAATTCTTTATCCTTAACCTAAGGAATAGTTAAATTAATTATAACCACATCTTTTTCAGGTGCTCAAAGGGAAAAGTCTCAGCATGTCATGTCGTTACGATTCGATAGGGTGTAAATATATTGCTTATCAGCAATTTTGTTTGCTTTATTTGTTCCCGTTAAAATAAACTGATCAAATCTAGCAAACAATTTTAAAACACATATAAGGATGAAATGTGCATAATTAGAGTACACAGTGGATTTCCTCGATCATTATAATAAATTAGCCAATGAACGCTTAAGTAAAGTATTTTAAAAAGTAGCTGGGTGGATCTATAGATAAATCACATTTAATGAATAAGTGTATAAATTAATTCAAAGGCTCTTCGCGTTTTTTTTTTCAGATCTAATCGTGAGAAAGATACAGATCACAGACAACTAAGAGTGGCTTGGTACCCCTAAAATGTGTTAGATAAGAATGCATTAATTAGATTATATTGACTCAGGCTTACCCCACTTACTCCTGTTCAGATCGAAAATTCAGCTTCTTAGCTACGCCCCTTAAAGTAAAGATGCTTCGCCCTTCATTAAGAAAAGATACTTCTTTCTGAATGAAGACTTAGATTCATTAAATTGGTATGATAACAAAACCATGCCCTGTATGAGAGTCGATTGGTCATGATCAATACATTACTTATTATAAAAGGTTTTAAGACGGATTCCACTTTGGAATGTTGATGTCATTTGCATTTTGCCAAAGGAGGCCCTCTTATTGGCTTCTTATGTTGTTTTATTGTATTGCTTGTTAAAACAAAGAAGATCCTTAAATCCTGGTCTGCTGGCAGCAAGACACGAGTAGGAGTAGGTAAGGGCTTTTGGCGCTTTACTTCAAGATGTGAAAAAAATAGTCTTACTGCTGGGAAAAAAGGATCCATCAAGGTTTCCTATTTATATGTCTGTAATACGTCACTTTGAGAGACCACTTGTCTTCAAAGTGTCTACAAAGTTTTATGGCGGAGATCACTTTGTTGGAGATGTTGCACACAGTCGGATGTTCATAAGTTTGTTGAACACAGTCGGATGTTCATAAGTTTGTTGAACACAGTCGGATGTTCATAAGTTTGTTGAACACAGTAGGATGTTCATAAGTTTGTTGAACACAGTCGGATGTTCATAAGTTTGTTGAACACAGTCGGATGTTCATAAGTTTGTTGAACACAGTCGGATGTTCATAAGTTTGTTGAACACAGTCTGATATTCATAAGTTTGTTCAACAGTCTGGATGTTCATAAGCTTGTTGAACACAGTCGGATGTTCATAAGTTTGTTGAACACAGTCGGATGTTCATAAGTTTGTTGAACACAGTCGGATGTTCATAAGTTTGTTGAACACAGTCGGATGTTCATAAGTTTGTTGAACACAGTCGGATGTTCATAAGTTTGTTGAACACAGTCGGATGTTCATAAGTTTGTTGAACACAGTCGGATGTTCATAAGTTTGTTGAACACAGTCTGATATTCATAAGTTTGTTCAACAGTCTGGATGTTCATAAGCTTGTTGAACACAGTCGGATGTTCATAAGTTTGTTGAACACAGTCGGATGTTCATAAGTTTGTTGAACACAGTCGGATGTTCATAAGTTTGTTGAACACAGTCGGATGTTCATAAGTTTGTTGAACACAGTCGGATGTTCATAAGTTTGTTGAACACAGTCGGATGTTCATAAGTTTGTTGAACACAGTCGGATGTTCATAAGTTTGTTGAACACAGTCGGATGTTCATAAGTTTGTTCAACAGTCTGGATGTTCATAAGTTTGTTTAACACAGTCGGATGTTCATAAGTTTGTTGAACACAGTCGGATGTTCATAAGTTTGTTCAACAGTCTGAATGTTCATAAGTTTGTTGAACACAGTCGGATGTTCATAAGTTTGTTGAACACAGTCGGATGTTCATAAGTTTGTTCAACAGTCTGGATGTTCATAAGTTTGTTGAACAGGGTTTTAAAAGAGTTAAATACTAGTTTGTGGTATAAATAGTATATGGCCAAACAGGAAAAGTGGATTCCTTCAAATACCTAGGGTCAAACATAACAAGAGATGGAGGATCCAATGAAAGAGATAAAAACCCGTTTAAGTTTGGCATCCGCTGCCATGAGCAAACTGTGGAAAATCTGTAAGAGTAACATCAACTGAGCTGGTTTGGTCATATTGTAATCAAATGTCGTTCTTCGAGGTACAGAGGAGGGAGCACGAAGAAAGGGACGTCCAAAGACAAGCTGGCTAGACAACATCAAATAATGGACCGGCCTCTCTCTCTCGATTACCTGCCAAGAACAGCTGTTGACCGGGAAAGGTGGAGGAATTTGGTTACGTGAACTGTCACAGCACCCGTACGACGAAAGTCAAGGGACAGAAAAGATGAGATTTCTTTTCATCTCTTTTAAAATCTCTTTGCATATCTTTGTATTTCTTTGCATATCTTGGTATCTCTTTGCATATCTTTGTATCTCTTTGCATATCTTGGTATCTCTTTGCATATCTTTGTATCTCTTTGCATATCTTTGTATATCTTTGTGTCACTTCGTCTCACCTTCTATTTCTTTATTTTACCATTTTGCATCGCTTTGTACCTCTTTGTATTTCTTAGCATCTCTTTTTCATATTTTTGCATCTCTTTGTATTATTTTCATATCTTGTATCTCTTTGAATCTCTTTGTATCGCCTTTCATCTCTTACTATCTCTTTTCATCTCATTGTATCACTTTGTATCTCTTTTCATCTTCTTGTGTCTCTCTGGATGTATTTTAATCCTCCAATTCAACGCCCATCAGATGCAAGTTCTTTGAGCACGTGACTTCAAGATAATTAGGATTCCTCCATACCACTCTTTTTCTTATGTCACTTTAAAGAACTCATTTCGGATGTCTAGGTTTTTTGAATAACTCACTTCGGATGTCTGGCTTTTGAATAACAAACTTCGGATGTCTGGTTTTTGAATAACTCACTTCGGATGTCTAGGTTTTTGAATAACTCACTTCGGATGTCTGGTTTTTGAATAACTCACTTCGGATGTCTGGTTTTTGAATAACTCACTTCGGATGTCTAGGTTTTTGAATAACTCACTTCGGATGTCTGGTTTTTGAATAACTCACTTCGGATGTCTGGTTTTTGAATAACTCATTACGGATGTGTAGGTTTTTGAATAACTCACTTTGGATGTCTAGGTTTTTGAATAACTCACTTCGGATGTCTGGTTTTTGAATAACTCACTTCGGATGTCTGGTTTTTGAATAACTCACTTCGGATGTCTAGGTTTTTGAATAACTCACTTCGGATGTCTGGTTTTTGAATAACTCATTACGGATGTCTAGGTTTTTGAATAACTCACTTCGGATGTCTAGGTTTTTGAATAACTCCCTTCGGATGTCTGGTTTTTGAATAACTCACTTCTGATGTCTAGGTTTTTGAATAACTCACTTCGGATGTCTGGTTTTTGAATAACTCACTTCGGATATCTAGGTTTTTGAATAACTCACTTCGGATGTCTAGGTTTTTGAATAACTCACTTCGGATGTTTAGGTTTTTGAATAACTCACTTCGGATGTCTGGTTTTTGAATAACTCACTTTGGAGGTCTGGTTTTTGAATAACTCACTTCGGATGTCTGGTTTTTGAATAACTCACTTCGGATGTCTGGTTTTTGAATAACTCACTTCGGATGTCTGGTTTTTGAATAACTCACTTCGGATGTCTGGTTTTTGAATAACTCACTTCGGATGTCTGGTTTTTGAATAACTCACTTCGGATGTCTGGTTTTTGAATAACTCACCTCGGATGTCTGGTTTTTGAATAACTCACTTCGGATGTCTGGTTTTTGAATAACTCACTTCGGATGTCTGGTTTTTGAATAACTCACTTCGGATGTCTGGTTTTTGAATAACTCACTTCGGATGTCTGGTTTTTGAATAACTCACTTCGGATGTCTAGGTTTTTGAATAACTCACTTCGGATGTCTGGTTTTTGAATAACTCACTTCGGATGTCTGGTTTTTGAATAACTCACTTCGGATGTCTAGGTTTTTGAATAACTCACTTCGGATGTCTGGTTTTTGAATAACTCCCTTCGGATGTCTGGTTTTTGAATAACTCACTTCGGATGTCTAGGTTTTTGAATAACTCACTTCGGATGTCTAGGTTTTTGAATAACTCACTTCGGATGTCTAGGTTTTTGAATAACTCACTTCGGATGTCTAGGTTTTCGAATAACTCACTTCGGATGTCTAGGTTTTCGAATAACTCACTTCGGATGTCTGGTTTTTGAATAACTCACTTCTGATGTCTAGGTTTTTGAATAACTCACTTCGGATGTCTGGTTTTTGAATAACTCACTTCGGATGTCTAGGTTTTCGAATAACTCACTTCGGATGTCTAGGTTTTCGAATAACTCACTTCGGATGTCTGGTTTTTGAATAACTCAATTCGGATGTCTGGTTTTTGAATAACTCACTTCGGATGGTTGGTTTTTGAATAACTCACTTCGGATGTCTGGTTTTTGAATAACTCACCTCGGATGTCTGGTTTTTGAATAACTCACTTCGGATGTCTGGTTTTTGAATAACTCACTTCGGATGTCTGGTTTTTGAATAACTCACTTCGGATGTCTAGGTTTTTGAATAACTCATTTCGGATGTCTGGTTTTTTGCACCCAACGGATGAAGGAAAACGGTTTTCAATAAAAACAACGGTGACTTCTGTATGGAAATGTAGAAATAATTATGTGAAATAGATTTCATGGCAATCCACCCACATTTTTTTAAATTGCGACCTACACATAAACTTATACTTGATATAAAGGCAGATAAAATCTATTTTCGTTTTAAATTGCAATGACTCAGTAACCAGTATGTGCCTTTCCAATCCATTCACACATATTCCTGCCACATCCTTTACATTTCCATATTCCCAAGGTGTTCTTCCTACTTACTTAACTATGAACACCAACTATTCAGGTAGATAAAATACCTTCTTGGATAACATATTTTGACGCGTTTAAGATTGTTTATTTCGTAGTCTTTAAGTGAGCCGAGCAAAGATTATATTTTTGGTATGTCTGACAGAAACGAAAAAATAAAATGAAGAGCAAAACATGAACTCAAAGAGACTTTTAAGAGAGAAAAGAAACAATTAAGACTTCATTTCAATGATGTGTGCTCTAAATCCCACTCTACAGATCGCGAGCCGCGATTAAATGCATTTATATCCTGTATTGACTCAAAAGCGTTAGTTGGAAGACTTAAACACAGGTCTGAGTTTGATCAATTTCTAAAAAACGTAACTCCTCAGCGAAGACATTATAAATAAATATTATTATAACATCATAATCCACTTAGACAAACATAATGTCCTCACACCATACCAACATGGCTTTAGGAAATATAGATCATGTGAAACACAACTAATAGGACTAATTGATGACTTTTCCAAAGGTTTAGATAATAGTGAACAAATAGATGCTATCTTACTAGATTTTTCCAAGGCTTTTGACAAAGTTCACCACCATAGTTTGCTTAAAAAATTAAAATGTGTCAGCATTAATGGGCCATTGCATCAGTGGATTAAAGATTTTCTGATAGGGAGAGAACAAACTGTAACAATAAATGGCTCCAAATCAACACCGATAACAGTAAACTCAGGTGTACCTCAAGGAACTGTCTTAGGTCCACTACTTTTCTTAATTTGCATAAATGATTTACCAAATAGCATTACCTCAGGAACAAAAGTCAGATTATTTGCAGACGATTGCATAATATATAGAACAATAAAAACAACACAAGACACAGATATTTTACAAAGAGAATTAGATGAATTAAAGAAATGGGAATCAAATTGGAGCATGTCTTTCCACCCAGAAAAATGTCAGTTGTTAAGAGTAACAAAAAAACTAAAACAAATTAATTCCACTTATCTTATTCATGGCAAACCAGTAACACAGACTAAAAACGCAAAATACCTAGGTGTTATAATAAATGAAAAACTGTCATGGAATCCACATATTGATGAAACTATAAAAAAAAATCCAACAAAGCATTAGGATTTATTAAAAGAAATTTCTATAAATCAAATAAGAACATAAAACTAAAATGTTATTTAACCTTGGTTAGGCCAATAATAGAATATGCACCCTCCATTTAAGACCCCTCAACTCAAGATAACATTAAGAAACTGGAACAGACACAAAATAGAGCAGCGAGATTCATAACAAAGAAATATTCACACTTAACTAGAGTAACACCTTTAGTAAAATCACTAAATTTAGAAAGCCATCAGGACAGAAGACTCAAAAGTAAAGTAGCAATTTTACATAAAACACTGAACCATAATCTTCAAATACAAAAACAAAATTTAATAAAATACTCTGAAAGACACAAAGATAAAGGCACATTCCTCGTCCCATATGCTAGGACAAATTTGTACAAATATTCCTTCTTCCCTAGTGCTATTAGAGCAAGGAATGGGTTGCCTGAGCTAGCCAGGAAAACCAGTGACTTGGCAGAATTTAAGTCATTGGTTAATATGCATGACTAAATGCATGATACGTAGGACGTAATCATCTTCTTTTTTGAAGTAACGTCTGTATTATATAAGATAAGATAAGACATTAACGATAGACCTTGACCTTTATTGATAGACTGCAGCAAAAAATGTCATAGTGATGTGTTTTAATGAAGTTATTTTGTTACACAATTTTATAAATATTAATGTTACATTTGACTGCAACATTAGTTGAGCTTGAAATTGTCAATATTCTTTGTAACTATAACTCTTTTATTGCATACAAGCTGTAGAATAATAGTGGAGATTTTCAAACATGGAGGCAAATGAATGAAAAGCAAAATTTTTTGGTGTATCCGGTGTACATTATACGGAAGTATTGTGGAATCAAATTTCTGATCTTTTTTGCTGGTAGAACAAAAAGGATTGTATATTTTAGTTGGCAACATTGGTCTTTCAATATGGCGTTCTAGCCATTGTTTATTTTTTCTATTAATTTCAAAATGTCTGCCAATCTTTCCCTTTTCATGTTCTAGAGTTTTTCGTTTGGGCTCTTAAAAAATAACAGTGTAAACAAAGAGCAGATTACTTTATCTATGATTTAGTGTAAACAATCCTCAATGACTAACATATTTCTTTTACATCTGAATTTTTAGCGCATCAGTGCTACAGCGGATGTATCGAGTAATTAACAGACTCTCTGTATCTCTTTCCTTGTAAACAATTACCTTGTCATGTATATTGGACATTTATGTTTCAGTTTGTGTAGACAGAACTCAACAGAATGAGATGACACATTTTTACGGAAGCTAGAAATTGTGACTAGCGAAACTAGCCCTTGTGGACTCTCACCAGAGAATGCTGATCACATCGTTCAAGAGGCCCAGAGCACGCATCTAGAATTCAAAGTGTATTGAAAACTGCCTGATCTATCCACTAGTGCGCAGGTCTTAGATATAGGACTGTTTAGCTCTAGTGACACAAGGAGCGAGGAAAAAGAAGACAGGGTTTAGGCCTTCATGTGATAATACCAGTGAAGTTCCACTTTCAGTCATTGCGATCTAAGGTGCAGATGGCGTATAGGTCATCTATTTCTTAGGCCCACGATTAACGAGGGTGTCATGTGACCAGCACAACGACCAACCGCCTTTACTTTACCCCTACCAATGTCAGGTACCCATTAGAGCTGGGTGGATTCAGGGCACCCTAAAGATCCCGAAATTAAAAATCCCAGTCTTCCTAAAGATTTAGACACGGGACCTCTCGGTTCGGAAGCCAAGCGCTTTACCACTCAGCCACCGCGCCTTGATTTTACTAGATGTCGATCAGTTTAACCATTTAGGTGCTGTAAAATACAGGGCTATTTTTAAGTACCCGAAATAGGAATCGGGAAGATCCTGTTCATCCCGTATAATAAAACCAGACACCACTCCTAAAGTAGACTTAGGAATCTCTATACTCTGTACGATTACCATCTTGATCCTATGACAGAGTAAAACAGTTATGAGAAGCAAGCATAAGCCGAACAATTTGTAGAAAACAGTACAAATAAAGGACACTCTGGTTTACACTGGGGGTTGAGGAAGATATTTGTAGAAACGAATAAAATGCTTAAAATGATTGGTTGATTGATAGTTCCTTGTCAATGGAAAGCGCGTGATTATTCTTCAACTTCTCCTCTAGGAAAACAAAATGTCGTCGTAAGGTGACTGGAAAATGGTCATCATTTCGTGACGTAGTCCAAAAGTAAAGTCGCATGATATTTACATAGTAGTTTCTATTGAGCTTTTTAATATTTTGAAATACAAAGATTGGTTAGTTCTGCTGACTTTTATGATCGAAATATTAGCTGAGTACAACTTAATAATGATTTTATAGGGTTTTTATACTGTTCAATCACAAAACTCCAGCCTCTGACAACAATAACAATATCCCAAGGGCCGTCACTCCACTTTAACTAATAGACCAATGAAATAATAATAAATAAACATAGAATTCCTAAAATCTTACACCCAAGATTCTATCAAGTGGTGTTTATAATACTATATACAAATACAATCATCACACTTGAAAATAGTTCAAATAACCAAAGTTGGCAATCTGAGCACGCCCTTTGTTACAAAGCAAGACTCTCAATTCTAGACTACTTATAACAAATGGGGCCAGCGTTAATTTCCTATACTGGCTTGAAATTTCATTAAATTGCAGAAGTTCTTTCAAAACAGTAGATTAGTATGACCCACGCATATGCATATGCTAATCTAGTCTTGCATGTTAAACAGAGACTTACATTCTGCAAAGTCATTGATTTTCTTGTCTGATTCAGGCAACCCCTTCTATGTTCTAATGGCACTAGGGAAGAAGGAGCGTTAGGAGTAAGAAATATGAAATATCTTTGTTTCTTTCTGAATGTTTAGGTTGTGTTTTTGTTTTTGTAATTTTTGTTTTGTTTACAAAGCTTATATGAACTCCCTCTGTCTGTCTGTCTGTCTGGTAAAACGTTTGTATACGTTATTGTTCCCACACCCATTTTCGGATCAAGTTGAAACTTTGCACAATTATTCATTGGCACAGTAAAGACATGAATCAATAAATAAAAAAAAATTAACAAATTAGTCAATTACTGGTGAATTAGTTATTTTGTTGGATACTAACACGAGAAATTAAATCTTACAGCATTCACAGATGCGGCTAAATATGTAGGGTTACTTCCCCTTAGATAATTGAAAACCTTTTTTTCTCCCACACCCATTCTCGGATCAAGTTGAAACTTTGCACAATTATTCATTGGCATAGTAAAGACATGAATCAATAAATAAAAAAAAAGTAACAAATTAGTCAATTACTGGTGAATTAGTTATTTTGTTGGATACTAACACGAGAAATTAAATCTTACAGCATTCACAGATGCGGCTAAATATGTAGGGTTACTTCCCCTTAGATAATTGAAAACCTTTTTTCTCCCACACCCATTCTCGGATCAAGTTGAAACTTTGCACAATTATTAATTGTACCTAACAAAACACGAATCAATTAGACAATTAATTATTGGTAATTAATAATTTTGCTTGATATCGAATAAAGGAGAAAACTTCTACCTTATTGAGAGATATAGTTGTCTTTTTTTTTTAACCTTTTTTTATATTTTGCTTGTTATATATTATTACAGCTTTACTATTAGTTTTTCTGTCCTGAGATGTTACCAAGTTGAATGATTTTACTAATTGTACATCCATTGGTTCATTAAAATATATATTTTTGAGTCATTTTCCATTAAGTGCAAGAAAAAATCATCAATCCATCTTATATAATCCAATTTAAAAACAACAACACAACTAACTGATCATACATTCGCTCGTTCAAAACCTCGTCAAATAAAAGAATAAGCTAATCTATTTTTTCACATGCTGGTTACACATCTGTCGAAAAGGCTGAAATTGGTAACGCTATAATTAAACTGCTAAGCTGGGGGGGGGGGGGGACACATTTAAATAGAGATCTATTTTTATAATGACGAGAGGGAAACGAAAAGAAAACAATATAAAACGATTTTAATAAATGGAGATAGTCCAATAGACTAAGAGGTTAGATGGAGATAGTCCAATAGAATAAGAGGTTAGATGGAGATAGTCCAATAGAATAAGAGGTTAGATGGAGATAGTCCAATAGAATAAGAGATTAGATGGAGATAGTCCAATAGAATAAGAGATTAGATGGAGATAATCCAATAGAATAAGAGATTAGATGGAGATAGTCCAATAGAATAAGAGGTTAGATGGAGATAGTCCAATAGACTAAGAGGTTAGATGGAGATAGTCCAATAGAATAAGAGGTTAGATGGAGATAGTCCAATAGAATAAGAGGTTAGATGGAGATAGTCCAATAGAATAAGAGATTAGATGGAGATAGTCCAATAGAATAAGAGGTTAGATGGAGATAGTCCAATAGAATAAGAGATTAGATGGAGATAGTCCAATAGACTAAGAGGTTAGATGGAGATAGTCCAATAGAATAAGAGGTTAGATGGAGATAGTCCAATAGAATAAGAGATTAGATGGAGATAGTCCAATAGAATAAGAGATTAGATGGAGATAGTCCAATAGAATAAGAGGTTAGATGGAGATAGTCCAATAGAATAAGAGATTAGATGGAGATAGTCCAATAGACTAAGAGGTTAGATGGAGATAGTCCAATAGAATAAGAGGTTAGATGGAGATAGTCCAATAGAATAAGAGATTAGATGGAGATAGTCCAATAGAATAAGAGGTTAGATGGAGATAGTCCAATAGAATAAGAGGTTAGATGGAGATAGTCCAATAGAATAAGAGATTAGATGGAGATAGTCCAATAGACTAAGAGATTAGATGGAGATAGTCCAATAGAATAAGAGATTAGATGGAGATAGTCCAATAGAATAAGAGATTAGATGGAGATAGTCCAATAGACTAAGAGGTTAGATGGAGATAGTCCAATAGAATAAGAGGTTAGATGGAGATAGTCCAATAGAATAAGAGATTAGATGGAGATAGTCCAATAGAATAAGAGATTAGATGGAGATAGTCCAATAGAATAAGAGGTTAGATGGAGATAGTCCAATAGAATAAGAGATTAGATGGAGATAGTCCAATAGACTAAGAGGTTAGATGGAGATAGTCCAATAGAATAAGAGGTTAGATGGAGATAGTCCAATAGAATAAGAGATTAGATGGAGATAGTCCAATAGAATAAGAGGTTAGATGGAGATAGTCCAATAGAATAAGAGGTTAGATGGAGATAGTCCAATAGAATAAGAGATTAGATGGAGATAGTCCAATAGAATAAGAGATTAGATGGAGATAGTCCAATAGAATAAGAGATTAGATGGAGATAGTCCAATAGACTAAGAGATTAGATGGAGATAGTCCAATAGAATAAGAGGTTAGATGGAGATAGTCCAATAGACTAAGAGATTAGATGGAGATAGTCCAATAGAATAAGAGATTAGATGGAGATAGTCCAATAGAATAAGAGATTAGATGGAAATAGTCCAATAGAATAAGAGATTAGATGGAGATAGTCCAATAGAATAAGAGATTAGATGGAGATAGTCCAATAGAATAAGAGATTAGATGGAGATAGTCCAATAGAATAAGAGGTTAGATGGAGATAGTCCAATAGAATAAGAGATTAGATGGAGATAGTCCAATAGACTAAGAGATTAGATGGAGATAGTCCAATAGAATAAGAGGTTAGATGGAGATAATCCAATAGAATAAGAGATTAGATGGAGATAGTCCAATAGAATAAGAGGTTAGATGGAGATAGTCCAATAGACTAAGAGATTAGATGGAGATAATCCAATAGAATAAGAGATTAGATGGAGATAGTCCAATAAAATAAGAGGTTAGATGGAGATAGTCCAATAGACTAAGAGATTAGATGGAGATAGTCCAATAGAATAAGAGGTTAGATGGAGATAATCCAATAGAATAAGAGATTAGATGGAGATAGTCCAATAGAATAAGAGGTTAGATGGAGATAGTCCAATAGACTAAGAGATTAGATGGAGATAGTCCAATAGAATAAGAGATTAGATGGAGATAGTCCAATAGACTAAGAGATTAGATGGAGATAGTCCAATAGAATAAGAGGTTAGATGGAGATAATCCAATAGAATAAGAGATTAGATGGAGATAGTCCAATAGAATAAGAGGTTAGATGGAGATAGTCCAATAGAATAAGAGGTTAGATGGAGATAGTCCAATAGAATAAGAGGTTAGATGGAGATAATCCAATAGAATAAGAGATTAGATGGAGATAGTCCGATAGAATAAGAGGTTAGATGGAGATAGTCCAATAGAATAAGAGATTAGATGGAGATAATCCAATAGAATAAGAGGTTAGATGGAGATAATCCAATAGAATAAGAGATTAGATGGAGATAGTCCGATAGAATAAGAGGTTAGATGGAGATAGTCCAATAGAATAAGAGGTTAGATGGAGATAATCCAATAGAATAAGAGATTAGATGGAGATAGTCCAATAGACTAAGAGATTAGATGGAGATAGTCCAATAGAATAAGAGGTTAGATGGAGATAATCCAATAGAATAAGAGATTAGATGGAGATAGTCCAATAGAATAAGAGGTTAGATGGAGATAGTCCAATAGAATAAGAGGTTAGATGGAGATAGTCCAATAGAATAAGAGGTTAGATGGAGATAATCCAATAGAATAAGAGATTAGATGGAGATAGTCCGATAGAATAAGAGGTTAGATGGAGAAAGTCCAATAGAATAAGAGGTTAGATGGAGATAGTCCAATAGAATAAGAGGTTAGATGGAGATAATCCAATAGAATAAGAGATTAGATGGAGATAGTCCGATAGAATAAGAGGTTAGATGGAGATAGTCCAATAGAATAAGAGGTTAGATGGAGATAATCCAATAGAATAAGAGATTAGATGGAGATAGTCCAATAGAATAAGAGGTTAGATGGAGATAGTCCAATAGAATAAGAGGTTAGATGGAGATAGTCCAATAGAATAAGAGATTAGATGGAGATAGTCCAATAGAATAAGAGATTAGATGGAGATAGTCCAATAGAATAAGAGATTAGATGGAGATAGTCCAATAGAATAAGAGATTAGATGGAGATAGTCCAATAGAATAAGAGATTAGATGGAGATAGTCCAATAGAATAAGAGGTTAGATGGAGATAGTCCAATAGAATAAGAGGTTAGATGGAGATAGTCCAATAGAATAAGAGATTAGATGGAGATAGTCCAATAGAATAAGAGATTAGATGGAGATAGTCCAATAGACTAAGAGATTAGATGGAGATAGTCCAATAGACTAAGAGGTTAGATGGAGATAGTCCAATAGAATAAGAGGTTAGATGGAGATAGTCCAATAGAATAAGAGGTTAGATGGAGATAGTCCAATAGAATAAGAGATTAGATGGAGATAGTCCAATAGAATAAGAGATTAGATGGAGATAGTCCAATAGAATAAGAGGTTAGATGGAGATAGTCCAATAGAATAAGAGATTAGATGGAGATAGTCCAATAGACTAAGAGATTAGATGGAGATAGTCCAATAGACTAAGAGATTAGATGGAGATAGTCCAATAGACTAAGAGGTTAGATGGAGATAGTCCAATAGAATAAGAGATTAGATGGAGATAGTCCAATAGACTAAGAGATTAGATGGAGATAGTCCAATAGACTAAGAGATTAGATGGAGATAGTCCAATAGAATAAGAGATTAGATGGAGATAGTCCAATAGAATAAGAGATTAGATGGAGATAGTCCAATAGACTAAGAGATTAGATGGAGCTAGTCCAATAGAATAAGAGATTAGATGGAGATAGTCCAATAGAATAAGAGATTAGATGGAGATAGTCCAATAGAATAAGAGATTAGATGGAGATAGTCCAATAGAATAAGAGGTTAGATGGAGATAGTCCAAAAGAATAAGAGGTTAGATGGAGATAGTCCAATAGAATAAGAGGTTAGATGGAGATAGTCCGATAGAATAAGAGGTTAGATGGAGATAGTCCAATAGAATAAGAGGTTAGATGGAGATAGTCCAATAGACTAAGAGATTAGATGGAGATAGTCCAATAGAATAAGAGATTAGATGGAGATAGTCCAATAGAATAAGAGATTAGATGGAGATAGTCCAATAGAATAAGAGATTAGATGGAGATAGTCCAATAGACTAAGAGATTAGATGGAGATAGTCCAATAGAATAAGAGATTAGATGGAGATAGTCCAATAGAATAAGAGATTAGATGGAGATAGTCCAATAGAATAAGAGGTTAGATGGAGATAGTCCAATAGAATAAGAGGTTAGATGGAGATAGTCCAATAGAATAAGAGGTTAGATGGAGATAGTCCGATAGAATAAGAGGTTAGATGGAGATAGTCCAATAGAATAAGAGGTTAGATGGAGATAGTCCAATAGACTAAGAGATTAGATGGTGATAGTCCAATAGAATAAGAGGTTAGATGGAGATAGTCCAATAGAATAAGAGGTTAGATGGAGATAGTCCAATAGACTAAGAGATTAGATGGTGATAGTCCAATAGACTAAGAGATTAGATGGTGATAGTCCAATAGAATAAGAGAAAAGATGGAGATAGTCCAATAGAATAAGAGAAAAGATGGAGATAGTCCAATAGAATAAGAGAAAAGATGGAGATAGTCCAATAGACTAAGAGATTAGATGGAGATAGTCCAATAGAATAAGAGGTTAGATGGAGATAGTCCAATAGACTAAGAGATTAGATGGAGATAGTCCGATAGAATAAGAGATTAGATGGAGATACCCAAATAGTTCCTTTTTCAGACGTAACGATCTATTGGGCAGATGAGGTTAAGGTCATCTGTTTCTTTAGCCAACGATTAACGAGAAGGGTGTTTTATGGCCAGCACAACGACCGACCGCCTTTACTTTCCTCAACTTAAGTCATTAGAGTGGGATGGACTCATAAAAATCCGCTATTCAAAATGCCAGTCTTTACCGAAATTCAAATCCAGGTTTGGAAGCCAAGCGCTTAACCATTTAGCCACCACACCCACATAGATAGTCAAATAGATTAAGACAAAAAAAAGATAGCCAAATAGAATAAGAGAAAATATAGATGGAGATGGCCAAATGGAATAAGAGATAAGAAAGATAGCCAAATGGAATAAGAGAAAAAAAAGATGGCCAAATGGAATAAGAGAAAAGAAAGATGGCCAAATGGAATAAGAGAAAAGAAAGATGGCCAAATGGAATAAGAGAAAAGAAAGATGGCCAAATGGAATAAGAGAAAAGAAAGATGGCCAAATGGAATAAGAGAAAAGAAAGATGGCCACATGGAATAAGAGAAAAGATAGATGGCCACATGGAAGAAGAGAAAAGAAAGATAGCCAATTAGAATAAGAGAAAAGAAAGATGGAGATAGCCAAATAGAATTAGAAAAAAAAATAGACGGTGAGGTAGACGGAGGAGGGGCAAGAGTGGAGAGAGGTAAATATGTCTAATCTAAAATGTACTATCTAATATCGTAATGTAACACTTAGTCAACAGTTTCACCACTTCGTTTAAAACAACTCAAAGAAAAAGTCCGCTCTCTAAAATTAGAATCTTTCTTTGGTGTTATGACTGTCGATAAGTCTTTTTTTTTAAATTCCGTAATTTTTTTTGGGATATATTGGTTGCGATCAGTGGACTATAAAAACAAGTTAATTAATCCGTAAAACTTCATTTCATCTTAAGAGTCCGCATTATGATAGTACTAGCATAAGATTAATATAGGCCAAAAATCGCTTTAGTCTACAGATAGAAAACAAAAACGCAGCACAAACAAGCTTCAGCAAAAAACAGAAAAGATAATTTTCTTGAAAAATAAGTTCTTTGTAAGGATCAACGAATCAAACAAGAAAGATGAGAAATTTGATCGCTTGTATCCTTACAGTACTGGTTTCTCACATTTCATCAGCTCCGCTGACAGAAACTACGATAGACAACCCGTGTAATTCTTACCCATACGAAGCAACGGAATTAGTTCCCTTGCGTGACTGGCTCTTATGGACCTTGACGCAGATCAACGGAGCCAGTGCGACTTTCCAAAGAGTTTCAGACGCTTTCGTCCGTGCCGGTGTCGTGGCGTCAGAAATCGCAAAGTATAAACAGCTGCGCCTTCCTAACCTTCCGATAAGAGAAGACGCACCTGCTGATCAGGGTAATGTCACATTGGTGGAAGAGCTGCGTCGTGACTACAGAAATCTCGTGATTTACGTACGGTTCCTGCAAGCTTTCATTGCCGACCAGCAGGCTTACGCCCCCTCCAAACTGGTCTCCGAAATGAGAGAGTGCGAGATGCATTTCTTCCGAATACTTTGCCTGTGCGAACATCTGCTGAGGAGCAATAATATCTCCAGGACAATCGATATTAACGCACCCCTAGTGCCGCCATCTTTGAAACAAATCTCTGACGACAAGTATCAGCTTCTTCGCAATTACATGCTTGTAAATCAGAGTATTGATTACCTCAAGTCAATGGCTGTTTACTTTAAGAAAGTGGAAACTAGCATGCGATTTCAGAAACAGCAATAAAAAACATTTGTAATTAGCACAAAAGCAATCAATTGAATGCATTTAGTGTGGAGACAGTCAACTTAAAGTATGAATTACTAACAAGAACATTGAAACAGTGTTGGTAATACGTCAGCAGAAACCTCTCAGGGATATTCGCGCCAATTTTTAAAGAACATTAAATCATGTGCATTTTATTTCTGGAACCTTCAAATACATGTTAAAACATTCCAGAACATTCCAATAAATGTTGTAACGTGTTCACAATTATGTCACATGGGAGTTTCAGTCGACAGACCTGTGCAATGGATTTTAATAGGATTATTTTTAAATGACTTTTCCAAAGGTTTGTTGATTGAGATCGAGGAATTACATTTTTGTTGATCTATTTGTGCATTTCATATTGGAATCTCAATATTTAAGTTTTAAAACTTATTGTTTATTGTAGGCCATAATCTATGTTTTCATTGATGATAGTGTATTTGTACCACAAGGTACTGTGTGCTCTAGATCTAAATAGTTTCAAATTAATAAGAAAATGAAAATTTCGTTTAGGTAAAAAAAACAACCATCAATCTTTATTGTTGAATTTATCGTTTGTTACATTTCTATTTTTAGTTAGATTTTTACATTTACAATTTTGTATTTTGTTATTTTAATTGATTTATCCTTTTTATATTTTGTTGTTATTTAATGACTTATCTATCTATCTCTCTATCTATCTGTTTATTTGTTTATCTTGCTATTTATAATATAATAATAATTTATATAATTAATTTGTCATCTATGCGAGCAGTCGATGTCGTGTTGTTGTTTTTTTAACTGACTATCATCTATGCAACCAGTCTGAATCAAGATATTTATTTATTGAATTTGTCATCTAATGTAATGGACAAGTCTTTATCTTGATATTTATCATCTAATTTGTTATCTACGTAACATTTCTATATCTTGATATGTATATAGATCTAGTTAATGAGTCATCTGTCTAGCCAGTATTTTTGTCATTATGAGTTCTGAATAAAAGTACGTTTAGTCAAATATTCTAATTACTTGGAAGCAGGGGCGGACTGGCTATATGAGCGTTCGGGCTAATGCCCGGTAGGCCGATACCGAATGGGCCGGTATAGTCGTGACCAGAGAATTTTTTTGTCAATTAAGACAACTAAAAAAAAGGGACAGCAGCAAGAATTTCAAGAAACAGATACCCAAACAAGTTTATATCTTTTTTGGACAATTAATTTTGTTTGAAATTCAACAAGAATTTCAAAATCTTTACACTATACAAACTGTACTTATTATCATTTGCAAAACGTTAGACCGTATTTTTTTAATTATATATGAGATGCACTGACTTCAACACTGCTTTGATGTCTTCGAGCTTGTGTTTGGCGGATCATTTTGTCTGTGAACAATTTGTCGTCAACAAGTCGGTGAAAAAGCTGCCGGTGAACAAGTTGTCTGTGAGCAAGTTGTCGGGTGAACGAATAGTCTCGTGAACGAATTTGCGTGAACGAAAAGTCGTGAACGATTTGACAGTGGACGAAATGTCAGTAAACGAATTGTCGTGGAACCGTCTCCGCCACTGCCTTCCACTAACATATACCGTTCACTGTTGCCGCTTATGTCTTAACGTTCCAACTGGGTTCTCTATCTTGCCACTAACACAGGTCACATTATATATAGCTCCTCCTTCGTTGTCGAAGGTGAGCACATTTCTCATTTCCTATGGACTCGAAGATGACTGTAAAGTCCAATCCTCGCTTTAAAAAGCCGGCCGCATACGTGGCATGGGTAGGTTTGGTCAGTTCCAGATAGGGCTTCTTCTTCTCTCAGCTTTTTGTTCGTTCGGCGCTCTATCGTCCTGGCCACTCTACTAGCTTCAAATCTTGAGATTCCGAGACTCACAGCTTTACGCCATGAGGAGCGATCGAGAGCTAGTGCTTCACAGATGTCTTTGTAGCGCTTGTATTGGCCTCCCTGGGAGCGCTTTCCTGCACACAGCTCCCCATACAGTAGTCGTTTGGGAAGGCGTTTGTCTGGCATGCGGACAACATGTCCCGCCCATCGAAGTTGGGAACTTTTTACTGTCGCATTGATACTGGTCATGTTGGACAGTCTTAAGATTTCTGTGTCTGGTTTGTGGTCGGACCAACGCACCTTATGAATGCTTCTTAGACAGCGTAGGTGGAAGGAGTTTAGCTTTTTGGTGTGACGGGAATATAGGGTCCAGGACTCTGATGCATATAGGAGTGACGGGAGAACAACAGCACTGTAGACTTTCAGTTTAGTGGATATGCTGAGTCCTCTTCGTTGCCACACTTGTCCATGAAGTCTACCAAAAGCAGCACTGGCACAAGCAACCTGGAAGTCCATCTCATCATCTAGGTTGGCGTTTGCTGATATGGTGCTTCCCAGATAGACACACTATTTGACGTTTGCTAATTGCTGTCCATCTATGAGAGTATCTGGCTCTGTGACTGATTTATTTGGAGGAGGTTGGTGCAGCACTTCTGTCTTTTTCACATTAATGGTGAGGCCAAAATTTGTGCATGCATTAGCGTAGAGGGACAGGCTCTTTGAAGGTCTTCTTCGTTTGCAGCATTAAGGGCACAGTCATCAGTGAAAAGCAGGTCTCTGATGCAATCGTAGTTAACCTTGGTCCTTGCTTTGAGTCTCTAAGCATTGAATACACTTGCATCGGTGTGATATCGTATGTCAACTCCGATGCTTTCTGTGCGAAAGGCATCTTTCAGCATAGCATTGAACATTATGCTGAAAAGCGTTGGAGCCAGCTCACAGCCCTGCTTCACGCCATTTGAGACAGGAAAAGGCTTGGAGTAGTCTCCGTTGTCTTGGACTCATGATTGCATGTCATCATGGAATTGACGCACTATTGTTATGAATCGATCCAGCCGAATTTGGACATGATTTGCCAAAGGCCTTCACGACTGACATTATCAAAAGCTTTAGTCAAATCTATGAATGCAGTATAGAGATTTGAGTTTTACTCTTTACATTTCTCTTGGAGTTCGCGGACTGCAAAGATCATGTCAACCGTGCCTCTACCCTGCCTGAAGCCGCACTGACTCTCCGGAAGTAGGCCAGTTTTTAGATGGTGTTGTAGTCTTTTAATAGCACCATAGCCAGAATCTTGCCATCATTGCATAGACGGGATATGCCACGATGGTTATCGCATAACTGCCTATTTCCCTTTCTCTTGTAGATATGAATGATGGAGACGTCTTAGAACTCTCGTGGTAGATTCCTTTGTTCCCACATTATCTGGTAGATTTCTGTTAGTTTAGCTGTCAGCGCTAAACTGCCAAGTGAGTATATTTCAGCAGGGATGGAGTCTAGTCCCGGTGCCTTACCAGTTAAGAGGTTAGATATTGCAGTCATTACTTCATTGAGCCGACGAGGGTCAGCGAGTGAATGGTTTGTTAGGACTTGTTCCAGGCGTGCGATGGCTTCGGCGCTAATGCTTAATGGACAGTTAAGGACGGTACTGAAGTATTCTGCCCAGCGAACAAGTATGTCCTCCTTGTCTGTGAGAAATTTGTTTCCATCAGCACTAAATATGGGGGATGAGCCATTTTGCTGAGGACCATAAAAAGCTTTGATTGAATTGAAAAACATTTTTGCTTCTTTACTGTCAGCATATGACTGGGGTGTTTGGGGTTCTGTAGGAGGAGGAGTACCTCTATCAACTGGGCAGTCGGGCTCTCTGAGCAGCTCATTGACCTTGGCCTCCACTAGAGCCCAGCTGTGCTGATAGCTGATAGCTCCATTCATACTTTTTTTACATTAACCTATTCGCTTTACTTATAACATTATTATTTCGTTTAATCGTTTACAAAACACTCTCAGTGACTATATCGACAGTGATACGCAAATTAAGTCCCGCGGGCCGCGGGTAACATAAGGCTAGTATTAGTAGTATATATATATATACTATATTTATATATACTATATAGTATATAGTTATATATATATATAACTCGAGGGGGTTTCATATCTATATATTGTTTGTTTCAAACTTATAAGGGACGACCTAATTAAGGGGACTTAATCAACTTATACCACCACAACAGTCAAGTATAATTTCTTTCCCTTGTTCGATACCAAACAAAATAATTAATTACCAGTTGTTAATTAACTAATTGGTTGTTGATTTTTAGAGACCCCCAATCTAGTAAAAGGGTTTTCATTTGTACTAATTAGTGTCTCTACAGTTTCCATAATTTGTAAATCTAATCCATAACTATCTTGACGGCTTCTCCTTTGGTGCTCCAGTGGGTTTTAACCCAGCGCTAGTAATCCGAGGCTAGTTCCGGTTATTTTGATAAGAAGTCCTAGCAGTGTGGTGACGTTGAGAAAAACCCTAACCCTAAACGATCCAGCGTACTAAAAATATTACTGCATTGACTTCAGCTGTAGCAGCCCGAATTCCTGCCACACTTAGAGAATGACTCGAGCTGGCAATGAAAGACTCATGGATTTTTAGACCGTCGTTATCCATGACAACGTACCTTAACATTTGGGAAGATTGATCCAGTTTTAAGATGTCAGGTGTACTGTTCAATGATAAATAGTTGGTTTTATTTTTACTTGCTGTGTGATTTTTTTTAACGTAACCCCCCCCCCCCCCTCCCATATTACACTAAGTTTGTTTTGTATTTGTAGAGACATGTGAACATTATTTCTAGAAGTAGCTTCCATGACTAGGTCGTAGTACTTTAATAGACATTTTTTAAAACCCTTGAAATTAACAAGATTTTTGTCTTTATAATTCTTCTTCAACTTGTTCGCATTTCTCACCAAGTTCCAGGGTTCTTCTTTGAGAGAAAAGGAATGATATTCAAGATCCTCTTAGGGTAGCATTATGTATCAGATTTTGCCCTTTGGGCGATTTGATCTCTTCAGTAAACCATTTAAACAAGACATGACAATTATGCGCGCCAGCCAGACCTATCAGTCTTGAGCGACCACCATAATATTGTTTACATTACTGTACTACAACAAACTAGTTAATGATGATAGAAATAAACGCGCAAGAAAAAGATAAATTTGAATGCAAAAATATTGATATCATTGTCATTGCTTCATGCATATAAAAAAAGTACAAGCAGCAGTGAATTGTTTTCAAAATGTCTGAAACTAAAAAGACTCACGGGGAAATGAATATAAACTACGACAATTATCTAGATCTAGAGTCTGGAGGCATATTTATAAGCTTTATAAGTAGAATAATCTAGATCAGGGGTGGGCAAATTACGACCCGCGGGCCACATGCGGCACGCCGGAGTGTTTTATGCGGCGCGCGGATAGCTACAGAAATCAGGTGTGCTCACAGATTATGCAGATTTACAAAATGCAAAGGTTTAAAAATAAATAATTTTGAACATCTATAGGAACTATTGAAACTTCTGATTCTTATCACTCATGATGAAGAGGCAAGAAACATTGTCTTTAAACGTCATTCTAAAAGGTTTAAAGTAAACGAAGATTATTCTTATTGGCAATATTACGAAACATTAAGTCATAGACACAAATTCAGGCCAGTATTTATTCAATGCTAAGCAGAACTATGTTGAAAGTGTTGGGTTGGCTTTAAGCAAGATGGGGAGTGTAACAACTGATGGAGCCCGTCATTTGAGTGAGAAAAAGTTTCTTAATAAATTAAAGAACAATATCCCAACCATAAACTCTAAACGAATATCAAACACATTATTGACAAATGTATCTCAGTAATCAAACTTATCGAAGCTAGTGGTCTTAACCACAGGTTGTTGCGAGAAGTACTTGGAGATTTGGAAACTAAACATTCCGATGTTCGATACTCAGTAGTATTCGATGGCTTAGCATGGACAATGTATTGAGAAGAATAAAGAATGAAGAAATTGGTAGGTTCATTGAAAGCTATTGACTGTGAATTTGTTACTAATATTTTTATTGAAGAGTCAAAGAGAGATTTAATGTTTGCAATAACTATCGCTGCAATAGGTTGTTTGCACATGAAATGTATGTGCATGTTAAATCTTTTCAACCAAAGCTTTCCCATTTCTCCAGGCAAGCAAGTGGAAACAGGCTTTGTCATTTTCCTTTGCTGAAAGGTGAAATGGTTTGAAAGTACACAATTTATCTAAAAAGACAAAAAATTTTGAAAAAATATCCGTAAAATTAGTTTCAGAGTTTGCTAACTCTTGTAATTCCTCAATTGGGACTGTAGAATGGTGAAATGTATAGTACTGTATAAATGTGAAGCAGTGCTCGATTTAGGAAAAAACCAGTGCCGGGGATGAAAATTTTTTCTCAGAGCCGGGGATGGTAAAAGTTAAAGCAGAGCCGGGTTGGGAGCCTCACAGTGCCAGGTAATTTCCAGGCATCCCCGGCAGTAAATCGAGCACTGATGTGAAGTAAAGGACATTATACACAGTTAGGAAGCGTATTTTTCTAATTTGCATATATATATACATATATATGGCCCCCCATTATTCCCACATTTTTTAAAATTCGGCCCTCAGTACTAACTCAGTAGAAAAAGGTTGCCCACCCCTGATCTAGATTATATCAGTTTACTGAATAATGAAGAAACAAAATGTACCAAGTGACTCATAAGAAAGTGGGCTTCTAAAAGTTTGTTGCCTTCAGAGAAGTTAACAGATTATTAAATTTGATTCCAGCTGGTCTAATCTTACATTTAATCTATGAAAGAACATATAAGAGATTAAGAAAGACGCAAAATAATATTTTTTAGCTTGCATTTCAAATACAGTAGTTTGTGTTTGTTAAAGTTTGTCCTTAGTTTGATGCCACTCACCACTTGAAGCCCCGTGCGGCCCGCACCACCCGCACACTGTAAGCTACGCCACTGGTAGTAGTACAACAGCTGTTATTGTTTAAAATGGCACACATTTGGTTAAGCTGACATTTTTTAAAAAGAGAACTAAGAAATAAGAAAAGAAATCTGAGCTTTTGATGTATGAAGGTGGGAATCATTTTTTAAAGATGTAAATAGCAACATTGTGTTTGCAGCTTTACCCCATCTCCAACGAAACAACTAGGTTTGGAGTGTAAACAAACATTTCATATGACAAGCTTTTGACGACCGATATATATCCTCACTAGTCGCAAGCTAATTTAATTTTTTAAAGTTTAACTAGTAAAATAAATAACTCCCTTGATGTTGTAAAGATTGTGTCTGCACATTTCAATCTTAGCATTGTAATCCTGTTGGATATTTTAATGAACGATAAACCCGACAGACAACTAGAGCTAAATCTATGGATTGGATTAGTAAAACTAAACAAAAACGTTTATTGCTCCTAGATATTTGTTTACTATTGTGCCAATCGAGCCGATCTCTTGTTCTGGGTATCTCATTGTAAGAAATTAATTTTAACGCTAGACTATGTGAAGATGTTCGTTGTCCTAAATCAAACAAAGGATTTCCACCTTGCTATGTTTCTGTCCCGAAATCTCAAACTTCCTCTCAAACTGTTGTGTGTATTCAGCTGTTTTGTCTTGTTTAATGCATTAAGAATATCAATCCGTTGCATTACAAGGCAAACTTGGGTGCGCACTGTCTCGGTTCTATAGGGACTGGATCAATAGAAAACTAATGTCGGCGTGTTTAGGAGTGAAGGGATTGACAGACAGACAGAGAGAGAGAGGGGGGGGGGGGGAGGGAGAGAGAGATGGAGAGAGAGAGAGAGAGAGAGGCAAAATGGGGTAAATAGACGCTATTGGTAGAATGAAAATTAACAGGGTTGGACACAGAGTAATGTTTCAAAGGAACAAAATATTTCGTATTTGCATAGTCTTTATACAATTATGTTTGGAAATGGATGAGTTCAAATGGGAATTATTACAAATGTTTAAACAAATAGACGTCATTTAAAAATGTTTTTTGCACCGAGACGTTTGAATATATTTCCGTCCAAACGGTCGAATCAGTGTTCTGTTAATACGAGATGCCACCTATTCGATAACTCAAATCAAATCTTGATTTTTGCAATTATTCTCTCTATCTCTCTCTGTGTCTCTGTCTTTCTATCTCTATCTCTCGTTCTTTGTCTTTTGAATATTTAGTGATGACTAACAAGAAGGTACACATTACACAGAGATTATAGGACAAATACATTTAATACGTAGAGCTACACATCGACACCAACCCCCAACACATTTACAGACATAGAATTATAGACACGCGTAGATTTCGGTATATCAAGGACTGAAACACTGGAACTAATTAGATTCAATAGTGAGATTCATGCCCATTTTCTCTCCTGTTTTCTTAATTTGTTCACATGAGTTGTCTTTCTTTCACATGTTAACATTGAAATATGTAGACATGCAAAAACTAACCAACACAAACAAAGGGAAATAAACCTTTATACTAGAATTAAATCCTAGATTCTCATTATGGATAGAATAAAATGCTACATCCATTTAGAGGAGCGGTTGACAACTTGACGCTGCAAAGCAATCCATAATTAGACCTTCGTTTTAAGTACTCCCCCATCACTTCATTTTATTTTTTTTTTTAGATTTTTTTTCCGTCATACGTTTTGATCGATCCAATAAATCAAGAGTGTAAAATAAACACTGAATAGTTTTTAAACTAAACTTCCAAGTAGCATAAACCGAATGTATTTTAAAAACTTTTTTTAAGCTGATAGAATTTCATAAAAAGTTTTGCATTCTACTTACTGGGAGTAGTGTTCCAGGTCTGGACTCTTTGACTTGCATCTCTGACATACCTGTGAACAAAATACAACGCAGAAAGGATCTATGTATTAAACTCTATCTCAAATGTCTGTCTGATGTTGCGAATGATGTGTCAATGTATTATCTTCTAGCCTATTTACTTGTCTACCATTTCCGTGGGGGATACTACTGATCCATTTACAACGTTATATCAACAGTTGTCCTCTGCCGCGGTGGCTGTGGTAAAGCGCTTGCATTCCAAACCCCAGGGGTTCCAGGTTTAAATCGTGAAGACTAAGATTTTGAATTTCGGGATCTTTAGGGAGCCTCTGAGTCCAACCAGCTCTAATGGGTACCTGACATTAGTTGGAGAAAAGTAAATGAAGTTGGTCGTTGTGCTGGCCACAAGACACCCTCGCTAACCATGGCCCACAGAAACAGACGACCTTTACATCATCAGCCATGTAGATCGCAAGGTCTGAAAGAGGAACTTTACTTTTTTTTTGTTACTTTAGTCCTCTGCTGGCTTCTGAGAAGGAGCTGAAATATCTTTCGATTATCCATTACCCTTCAGGATAGAAGACTTCAAAGTAAAGTAGCTATTATACATAAAACATTAAAATACAAATATAAAAAAACAAAACCTAATAAAATACTCAGAAAGGCACAAAGATAAAGACAATTTTTTTTACAAAAGCTCTTTATTTAATAGTGCTATTAGGGCATGAAATGAGTTGCCCGAGTCAGCTAGGAAAACCAGTGACTTTGAACAATTTAAGTCATTGATTATCATCCATGACTACATTGACATAGGATTATACACAGAAAGTAATCATCTTTTTTTGCAGTAACTTATGTCTTTCATAAGATAAAAAGATAAGATAATTTCTTTAAAAAAGTTATTATTTGTCTAATGTTATTTTGTCAATGTAAAAACATACAGAACATACTACATGACATACCCATAATTCATCCCCAAGGAGACGCGCGCCTTTCATTGGTCGCTTCTGCTCGGCACCAAGTAGACCCGAATTAGTACAATTACAATTTTTTTTTATTGTCTGTATAAAGGTTACTCACGTCGTAAACTATTATAAAACTAGCATTTCTATAAAAAAAAAAATTTCATTTTCACAGGATTACTAAAAGGCTTTTTATCATTATGAAAATTTGTTTTATAATTTAATTTTGTTTTTCATAGAACAACTAAACAAATCCTGGATAAAATAAAATGGGAATTTAAATCTAGAACTAAGTAAAAAATAGATCTACATTTTGTTTATTCATTACAAAAAGTACAAGCAGGGATTAACAGAAGAAAAGAAACAACAACAATTCAGCCAAAGTGTTCGTGTTTGATAGCGGGTCACGTACTGAGACTCTTGCACCATTTTCTTTTATTGTTGTCAAATAATCAGATTTAGCTTTCATTTTCAAAATCACTGTCGTTTCTTTCTTTGGAAGGTTTAGTAGGTCTTGTTGGTTTCAGTAGGTCTTGTTGGTTTCAGTAGGTCTTGTTGGTTTCAGTAGGTCTTGTTGGTTTCAGTAGGTCTTGTTGGTTTTAGTAGGTCTTGTTGGTTTTAGTAGGTCTTGTTGGTTTCAGTAGGTCTTGTTGGTTTCAGTAGGTCTTGTTGGTTTCAGTAGGTCTTGTTGGTTTCAGTAGGTCTTGTTGGTTTCAGTAGGTCTTGTTGGTTTCAGTAGGTCTTGTTGGTTTTAGTAGGTCTTGTTGGTTTTAGTAGGTCTTGTTGGTTTCAGAAGATCTTGTTGGTTTCAGAAGATCTTGTTGGTTTCAGACGATCTAGTGCTATCGCTTGGGCCTTGATTGAGGATTTTGAAGGATGTGCTTTTATTTTTATATAGCATTTGAAACTGTCTAGAGGAGTGTTTTGTGTGTGTGTGTGTGTGAGTGAAAGTGTTTGTGTGTGTGTTTAAATAGTAACTTAACTGAGCTGTCACAGACGAAGAAAGCGGCAGCTCTACATGAACTCGTGGTCTGTTTGCCATCTTCTATCTATCTATCTATCTATCTATCTATCTATCTATCTATCTATCTATCTATCTATCTTTATATCTATCTACCTATCTATCTATCTATCTAATTATCTATCTATCTATCTAATTATCTATCTAATTATCTATCTATCTATCTGTCCGTCCGTCCTTCTGTCCGTCTGTATATCTATATATCAAAAGTTTGTCTTTTAAAAGAATATCTCCTGTTGTATTATGTTTGACCAACATACATGTTTTACGTTAGAAAGACCAAAAAAAAATTATGTCAGACCTACCTGTAAATAGCAAAGTTGAAATAGCAGACTAGTAAGCAAGGCAAGGCGACACTGGATGTGGCCAGTACAATAGTGTAGGACCTGCTGGACAAACGATCGAAGCCACAGTAGTGAGCTTTACGGTCGTAGGTGTAACGTCCCCACCCTGCAATGAAACGAGTGCTGTGTAAATCAAATTCACGTAGTGTAAATCAAACCCTTTACATCTGAGGTTGTGTATCTACAAGTTTGTTGAAACATTTACAACATATTTCTTGTTCTAAAGTCTGGGGTTGACACATACGAAAGCACATTTCATAACTAATTATTTCCCTTTGAATTTATTATTTTCCAGAATCCAAGCACGATAAAAAATCACAATATAATTATTTTAGTGGCTTTACCTTTAAAGAACGTGTGTACTGCAAAATGCAGGCAAGACTTAATCATCTTTGAAGAATTGTTTGTACATTTTAAGATAAGAAACAAGGGACTGTAAATATAATGTCAAGGCTGTAGCAATGTCTTGTAGGACAAGGCTAAATGGTCACTGAAAATGATACCCGTGACCTTAACCATCTTAATTTTATGACGTCAAATATATCGTTTAGCATTTTTGAAAAAAGCTTGTAGTGTTCACTCCTACTCTGATCATCCAAAAGAGAAAATACACCTGGAGTTAATCGTTCTCTTTTCTATGTTTAGTCAATCGAGACCAATCGTTATAGAAGGCTCGAACACTGGCCTGTAACGTGGCAGGGTAGGTCAGCTCTCAGGCCTTGTCATTGTCAAAAGAGATGAGCCGAAGGCTCTTCGTACTCAAGGCTTGTAAGCCTGCTTGAACAAACCGTTCTGTCTGGAAGAGGTCCAAGTCAATACCTATGTAAAACATTGCTATTT